>JALJVW010001360.1:0-31290 GCA_024865655.1 Emberiza elegans
TTTATTGCTGACAAAATCAGAGCAGGATAAGGAGAAGTCAAACCCTTCATTACACCTTCTCCCTGTTATGAATAACTATGTAGTCGATGGCTTTCACTCTTGTATTTGTTTTTGCAAATTATTTTGATGTAATAGTTTGTAATCAGTTTTTAACTGCTTTTGATACAATACAATTTGCCAGCCTTTTTACCCTAATCGCTGTGTAGAATATATATTTCAATTTGATAAATATATTATAATTTAGGCTCTAACAAAACATCAATATAGAGACAATGCTGTGTATTACAACATTAACTGTTGCAGAAGTAGCTAATGCCTTTATTTGTGTAACTAAATGGCAATGGTGAGAATAACTTAGATAATTTTGTGAAATAGCTAATGTTAATTTAATGCACTGGTGAGGTATCTCATCTGTATGAGAAGAACACATTGAAAAGTAGCAAGTAAATAAACATTAAAAGAGAGAATGCAAAGAGGAATTTACCACTGACCCTTCAGTTATCAAGAACTGTCAAACCACAGAACAGGGGGCCTTGTGAGGACATAAAATATATAAATTTAATCTGCAGTATGGCATGTACTTTATGAAAATGAATCAAGGGTCAAACCAAGCAAAAGAATTCCCGGAACATGTGAACTGGAAAGAATGTTTGAATATGTATAACCTCCTGAGTGTGTATTTCACCAATACAATGAAAAGGTATGTAAGGAGAATTGTTGTAGTTAACCGTGTGCCTCTGGCAGTTGCCAAGCACCCAGCACACTGTTTTTACTGTCCCTTTTATCCGTTATTAAACATTTACAAATTTTAAAGAGCGAGCCTTTTTTCTCACAGTTTGACTAAAAAATTGAATTTTGGGCACAGTAAAAGGGACAAACATCCTTTGCTCCCCCAGCACTGGGAGGGGGAATGAGGAGCCCCGTGGGGTGCTGTGAAGAGAAAGAAGGGACCCCTGAGGGGAATTGACGAACCCAGTGCCCCCAGTGTCACAGCACATCATCGTAGCCACAGGGGTCCTGCTGTCCCTCGTGGGATCCCGACAGCTCCGTGTTGGTCATTTGTGGATGCCAAGCCGGGGCAGGGCTGGGGGACAACTGTGGGGTCTGTGAGAATGACACCGTTTGTGGGGACCTGGGTGGGGGTGACACTCGTGGGTGACGTGTCTCTGTCCCCCACTGCACTCACCCTCTGCCCAATCTGTGTCCACAATGTGGGTGTTGAGCACAGCCCCCTCCTCCGGGGACGTCTAGGGGGATGTGGAGGGGGAAAACGGAGTCCTAACCAAAGCTCCCCACTCACCTGTCCTGCAGCTTCCTGGTGGCTGCAAGGAAAAGTGGAGGGGGTGACCAGGGGGAGCCCGGGATCCCTGAACCTTCCTGGGACCTCAGCAGCTCCAACCACCCACGGGACCCCCAAATCCCCACTGCAGCCCCGATTCCCAATGGATTCCTGATTCCCCACAAACACTCTGAGAACACCTGAACCCCCCAGAACTTCTGCACCACCAGTGCCCCCAACTCCCCCTGTGTCCCCAACTCTCTGAGTGCCCAGAACCCCAAGCCTCGCAGGGAGGAGCCCCCCAAAACTCCCCTGGGACACAGAAAGATACCCCAACATCCCTGCACAGCCCTCCAGGAGCTCCCCAAACCCCCCAGGAGCTCCCACTGCCACCCCAATGTTCCTCAAACCCCACCCAGGTAAGGCCCTGAAACCCAACCAAGACTCTCCAAATTCCCCCCAAATCCCCCAGGACCCCCAGCTGAGGTCACTGCAGGCTCAGTTTCCCCCAGCTCAGGGGCCCTGGGTGCTGCTGATCTCGGCCCCCACTCTGGGGGCTTCCCCTCACTCCAGCACCCCCATCTTCCCCATTGTCACCCACCCTGGCGGTGCCACCAGTGACAGCCCCCGATGACAGCCAGGAGCAGGAGCAGGAACAGGAGGGTCCTACCGACATTCACAGCCACTGCTGGGGACAGAGGGGACACACCAGGGTGACCCAGAACTGCAGGAGTCCTGAACAACTCCATGACCCCATGTGACCCCACCTGTGACCCAGGGTGAGCCAGGTGTCACATCCAGGGCCAGCTCAGGGCTGAGTGCCCGGAACACGCGGTGCCCATCCTGTCCCAGCTGGTTGGTGGCCACGCACTGGTAGGTGCCTGAATGTCCCACATCGATGTCCCTGAGCTCCAGGAGGGGACCCTGGGCCACCTCCTGCCCATTGTGCAGCCAGGTGAAGGTGACAGGGGCTGAGCCCACCTGCACCGAGCAGCGCAGGGTCACATTGTCACCTGCAGGCACCTGGTGTGACAGGGGACCGGGGGTGATGGTGGCCTTGGCCACGGGCACTGTGGGGACACAGACAGGGCTGGCACCGGGCAAGAAGGGATGGGGGTGCCGTGGGTGGGGTCACCTGAATCCCGAGGTCCCGCTCACCCAGGATGGTGACATTCAGGGGGTCACTCTCGGCCACGCTGTCCCCGTTGCTGACCCGGCACCGGTACTGGCCGCTGTTATTGTCCCCAACGTGGCACAGCTCCAGGCAGGGGCTGGTGCCCAGCAGTGCTGCCGAGCCCTCCCGGTGCCAGGAGAAGGACAGGGGACCTGTCCCCATGGCCACCGTGCAGCTCAGCACCAGGCTGTCCCCAAGTGCCACCTGTCCCCCGGGGAGGGCTGTGCTGACAGGGACACCCCTGAGGGTGGGACCCCTGTGGGAGAGGGGGACACCAGGGGACAGTGAAGAACCCAGGGGGGTTCGGGGAGGGGCAGGGGAACTCCAGTGAGGGAGAGGAGGCACAGAGATTGGGGGGGGAGCTTAGAAAGGAACGCCGAGGGATGATAGGGGGGTCAGGGAGGGAACACCTGGGGAGGGAGGTGGGAAACACCAGGGAGGGTATGGGGACTCAGGGAGGGGATGGTGGGACCTGGGGAATGTGTGGAGACCTCAGAGAGGGGTGAAGGGACTCAGGGAGGGGTATGGGGACCCAACGAGGGATGGAGGGAAACACGAGCCAGGAATTGGGGACCTTGGGAGGGAGCCGGGGCAGCAATGGCAGGACATGGAAAAGGTGCCAGGAAAGGATGGGGGTGCCCATGTAGGGGCTGGGGGAGCCAGGGAGGGATCTGGGAAAGGTTGGGTACCCCAGAGCAGGCATCAGGGAGGGCTGGGGGATGCCAGGCAGTGTGGGGGACCTGAGGCATCTGTGGGGGGCCCATGCTCACCATGCACTGTCTTCTGCATGCCTCCACTGGTGCAGACTTCCTGAGTGGGAGACCCCATTTTTCTGGGACCCCATGGTTCACCCAGGCCTTGCAGCAGCCGCAGCAGGGGGGGGGTGGTCCAGGGGCTGCAGAGGGACAGGACAGTCAGAGGGGTCCCCTGGGTGGGCCCAGGGGGACCCTCCATTCACCATGGTAGAAGGACAGGGAGGTGAGGGACAGGACACCTGAGTCCCTGGGAGGTGGTGTTGGGGTGTCACTGGAGTTCCAGCTGTGGGGTGCTCACCATGCACTGTCACTGTCACTGTTCACCTGATGACCCTTCCAGCAGTGCCAGTGGTAGGCTCCACTGTGGTGCAGCTGCAGAGGGCTGGTGGGTTCACCCTTGGGGACCCCCCCAGTCACATCTCTCCTGGTAAAATCACACCCTGGTGGCCGGGTTGTCCTGCCATGTCAGCGCAGTGGTGTCCCCCCCATATTGGCTGGCACCTGCAACAGCTCATCTGTGAGGCAGGGAGGGGGCTCAGGGGGCTTGAGACAGGTTCCAGAGTCCCATGGCACTGGGGACATCTGGGTGCACTGGGATGAACTGGGATGTTCCTGTGTGCAGGGAACCACACAAGGGGTGTGAGGCCACCCAAGGAGTGGAGCCCACCCAGATCTGTCAGCGGCCACCCAGATGATTTAAGATCCACCACTCACCATCTAAGACTCTCATGGGGGGCTACACCCACTGCCGGGTCTGTCACACGTGTAGGTGCCACTCTCAGTGACAGTGAGGTGGTCAAGTCCCTCCTGCCCCCAGCGCTGCCTGTCCTTGTACCAGGTGGTGGCACCGGCAGTCCCTGAGCCCTGGCAGGTCAGTGTCACCTGGTCCCACAGCACCGCCGGCCTCCAGGGGGGCTCCACCAGGAGCTGGGTGGTCTGGGCACCTGTGGGTGACAGGGGACACCAGCCTGCCAGGGCCAGTGTGGGGCTGGGGACAGCAGGGTGGGGCCATGGCATCCCCGAGGACTCACCAGCGAGGCCGAGGGTCTGGGCTGGAAGGGAGAAGGGACAGGGCTGGGTGGGGGTGGCACCGTAGGAAAGAGGCACCTGGGGTACAGGGTGTGGGGGCTGTCCCCAAACTGTCCTTGTGTGACATGGACCCCTTGGGGACAGGGACACCGCAACCACCCCATGCTCAGGCAGGACACTGGGACTCTGTGGACAGCCCTGAACTGGGGATGCCACGGGCACCCATGCTGGCACAGGTCACCCCCACCCCATGATGCCTCCCCAAACCTCTGTCCCTCTGTGATTGTCCCCACATTCCTGTCCCCTCTCTCCTATCCCCATAGCCACCCCATGGGTCCAATCACCTCATGTTCTGGCTCTGCTGGCATTGGGGACCTCAGGGGACCCCACAGCCCCCCTGTGCCCCCTCCCCTCCCCATCCCAGGGGTGTCAGGCCCGTGCCCAGGGCACTCACCCCACAGGAGCAGCGCCACCTTCCCGGCCATCCCGGTGTCCCCAGCCATGTGCACTGGCTGTCACTCGCTGCTGTGGCCACTGCCCCTGGCCAAGGCTCTTGGGATGAAGGGGGGAAGGAAGGTCACGCCTGTCCCCACGTGCAGGTGGCCCTTGGTGGGGCAGGGACAGGGACAGGATGGGGACAGGCTGGGGAACTATTGGGACATGGGGGTGATGATGGGACATGGTGGGGACATGGTGGTTGCCAGTATTTGGAGTCTGGGAGGTGTATGGGGGTGCCAGGAATGGGTGTCCAGTGGAATGGGGTGTCCAGGGATGGGGGTCCAAGGGGAATGTGGGGTCCCAAGGGTTGGTGTCATTTTCCTGGACTTGGGGATGAGGGTCCATGAACAACATGGCAGGGATGGGGATTTTTGACAGGATCATGGGATGGGTCCCTTCAGGGATTGGTGCCAGGGAAAGAGGGACCATGTGAGAATAAGGGTCCTAGGGGAATCAATGTCCCCAAGGGAATGGGGCTCCCAGGGACTGGAATTACCAGGATGGGGTTCTTTGGGGTTGGAAATTGTCAGGAATTGCAGTCCAGGGATGGGGGTCCCAGGGAAGGAGGGAAAGAAGGAAATGAGAGTCCCATGGTTGGGGTCCCAAATGAATGGGGGTGCCAGGGATGGGCAGTGGCTGGGGGCACAGGGGTCACAGCTCCTTCCCTGGGTGCCTCAGATTTTGGGGTGACCCAGGGAAAAGTGCTGCCCCCCTGGGGTTCTCGTTTCCTGTGCAGGCATCTCATGGAGGTCCTGAGTAGATCTGCTTCTGTGCCCTCCCCTGCCCTTAACTTTCTTCTTTCTTTATTTCTGTTTTTTCCTTATTTTCCTCACTTTTGTGCCATGTCTCCTCACCCCCAGTTCCTGGCTCAGCAATCCCAGGGAGCACCTGAGCAGGGAATGGGTTGGGGGACCCAGGGGAGGGGAAAATTTTCAGGAGGTGCAGGGAAGGGTGGGGAGGCTGTGGGGGATGGAGGTGTTGTGCTGTGCCCCCTCAACACTTTCACTTTCTTTTCCTGGACAAAAAGGAAGAGGCCATTTGTGCTGAGAGTCAGATGGGAAAGGGGAGGTTCTGTCCTGGGGGGCACATCCAGGGGGGTCCTGCCCTGTGAGGTCCCTGTTCTGGGGATGACCTGGGGGAAACCAGTCCAGGGTGTGACACATCCTGGCATGGGGGGTCCTGTCCCTGGCCTCCAGAACTGTCCCTGCATTCCTGGCCTGTGGGGACCCCTGTGCCAAGGGGGGTCCCAGCTATGGCCCAGCCCCACTGCACAGGGATGGCCATTCCCAGCCCTGTTCTGCCCAGCCCCAGGGGCAGCCAGCACCTGAGGGTCCCCCTCCCCCCTTGGCTTTGATTCTGGCAACTTTAGAGCTGCTGCAGATCCCAGGAGAATTCTGTGGGGAAAATGTCCTGCTGTTCCTCCCAGACATCTTTTGTGAAAAAATCCTTCCTTAGGATTTTTCCCTCCTGAGAAAACGAGAGGGCCTTTGGAGACAAGATTACCTCAATTGTTATCTGCTGCAGTGGAATCCAACAGGTGCACCTGTGATTGGCCCATTCTCTGATGTCTCATAGTGGGATTCCATAATCACAATTTAGGACTTCAGCTGTCCCGACAGAGCCCAGGATAGCTGCTTTGTTATCATTCTTTCTATTCTATTCTTAGCTAGCCTTGTGACAACTTCTTCCTTCTATCTCTTTGTAGTATAGTTTTAATCCCATATATATATGATATAATAAATCAAACCTTCTAATTATGGAGTCAAGAGACATCGTCTCCTCTTCATCCTCAAAACCCTGCTTCCTAAGGGACAACAACTGGTGACCCCGACTGAAAAATGAACAATTGATCTTTCGACTGAGGAGGACATTTCTCACTTGGTGAGACCCCCAGAGGAGCATTTGCAACATTTGGGTAAATCCCGGCATGTGGCATTGATGGTTGCTTCACGAGTGACCACAGAAGTGGATTCTAGCCAGGAGCTGAAGAACTGAAGATCCTGATTTGGACAGGAGTTCACAAAGCAAGGCTGACCACAAAAGAGAACCTTCTGAAAAGCCTCCAGGATGATGTCTGGAATGCCTATTTAGGACCATGCAGATGGCCAGAGAGTGTTGGACACTGTAAAAAAGGTACTGTGGGTTTTCCCCTCGAAAAAAATGTGGCCCGTCGTAATTTGTGGCTGCTGATGTGGAGGACTTCTCCCTTGGGGATGAGGTTCATTTCTCCCCTTCAGAGGAGAAACTTATTGCCCTCTGGCAAAAATGGGGTCAAGAGGATGAAATTCTCCTGATGGAGACAGATTTCTATGAGTTTTCCAATGGGCAAAGCTCTTTGGATTTTTTACTAATGTGCTCTATGCTCTCGACCTGTTCGTATGGGAGTGCATGGACTCTATTTTCCCATTCTGTTTTGACTGTGGGTTTGGACTCCCTAAGGTCTACCCAGCTTTCAGGCTGCTTTTTCAGGTCTTGAAACGGAGAGCAGCTGTTTTCCTGGATTGCTCACTGCAGGGGGAATGCTCCGTTCCCCGGTTCCTCCGGGAGTCCCACCCTTTGAGGAGGACGATTTCCCTGCTTCTCAGCCCCTCAAACCGCAGTGGGGGGCGAAGTTTCGTCCCGAGCCGAAAAAGTTTTTTTTCTCGTCTTCGAGCATGCTCAGATGCCGTTTTTTCCTCCCCGTTCCTCTCCAGGGGATGGGAACGCCTCTGGCAGCCCTGTCGGCACTGCCCTGGCCGGTCTCCTGGGCCCTGCCCTGCTCAGAGAGGGGGGCGGCACCGGTCCCTGAGACCCCGCCTGCCAGGGCATGTGGGGCCGCCTCCGGACCCGCCCTTGCCGCCGCCGCCCGGGACGCCGGGGGCGTCCCGCAGGCGCCCGGAAGCCCAGAAGGCAGGTTTTGCTTCCTGCGACTGTGCCGATGTCGCTAGGCAACAACCATCAAGGAACTGGGCCTCCTCCGCCGCCCGTGCCGATCCCGCCGGCTTCTCCGCCTGCGCTTCCACGGCCGACCCCAGAGCCAGGGGCTGACGATGTTGGCGACCCGTGCCGCCTCCCGCTGAGCCCGCCCTGGGTCGGGATGCTGCTGACACCGACGCTGAGCCCGCCCTGGTTCAGGGCGCTGCTGACACCGACACCGAGCCGGCCCCGCAGCGGCAGCATCACCATCACCCCTGCTTCCAGCGAGACCCCTCCCGAGTTCTTCGGGCTGTCCTGTGGCTGCCCCTGTGGGCGGAGCTGGGACAGGGAAGAGGGCATCAGCTATTCCTTTTGGGGGGCATGGCCGCCAGCTGGCTGTGGGAGCAGCCCGCCTGCCTGTTTTAAGATCGGAGTTCTGCGGGCTTGGGGGCTGTTCGATCAGGGGTTCCCTTGGGGTGCAGGAGCTTCTGCTGCCCTCGCACGGCCCGGTGGCGGGGGGGCAGGTGGGTCCCAAAGTTCTGCCTTTGGTCCTCAGCCCGGAGGGGTTGGGGTGATACCGGGAGGCAGATGGGAGCACCACTGTTTTGCATTGCAGAGGGCACAGCCAAAAGCCATCGTGGGCTTGTCTGCTGTGGGAAACAAACATCCCTAGATTGAGATGGGAATTCCTGGCACAGCTTCTCCCCCCACTGCTGGCAAGCCGCAGTGATTTTGGGGACAGGAAACCTTTGGCCACCCATTCTGCCATTCCATCGGCAGTGTGGTGCCAGGCTGTGGGAAAGCAGAGCCCGCCTGGCGGGCTGGGCCTGGGCTGTTTGGTTTGGCTGCTTGGGCCGGGGCCACCGCCCGGCCTCCTGCTGGATTTGGGGGTTCTGCTTCCCCCTTCTGGGCCTGGGCCACCGTTTTGTGGGCCAGGTCTGGGATTCCTGATCCTTCCACATGGGCCAGGGCCCCCCAGGGCCTCTCTCTGGCCCTTTACTTTGTTGCTGCTCTTTCTGACTAAACAAACAAACAAACAAACAAAAAAATTATTTTGAATTAAATAAAAAAGAGTGAAAAGCTGGCAGCAGCTCAAAAGCATTGAAGAGCCAAAAATTAGCTTCAGCCCAAGTTGTTCAATAAAGGGCTGCGGCAAGACATTCTAGAAATCTTCTCAAAATTATTTGAATCTGTTTGATAACTATTGATAGATTTTCCTTCAGCAGTTTGTTGTTTCAGGAGTCTGCAAGCCTGTCTCTGGAACAAAAGTATCTTCCAGAGATGGCAAAGAAGAACATCTTCAGTCCATGGACTTTTCCTGAAACTCAGCTGCTTGGACTTGAATTTCTTTGCATTGTTTTTTGCATTTTCTTATACTGTAAAATTGTTTTGTGATTTGATAGAATCTTATGTTTTACAGGTGAAGAAATTCCCTGGTCATTCCACACCAGCACTTGATTGAGATTTGGATTGGCAAAAGATAGCCTCTCAGGTGTTTGTGCTTTCCTCTGCACGGGCCCAGCAGAGAAAATTACAAACACTTTTCTTTTTAATTTAATTAATTAAAAGGGTGAGATGTTGCAGACATCTTTTGTGAAAAATCCTTCCTTTAGGATTTTTCCCTCCTGAGAAACCGAGAGGCCTCAGAGACAAGATGTAAACAATTGTTATCTGCTGCTGTGGAATGCAACAGGTGCACCTGTGATTGGCCCATCTCTGATGTTTATAGTTGGTGGCCAATCAAGGACTTCAGCTGTCCCGGACAGATCCCAGGATAGCTGCTTTGTTATCATTCTTCCTATTCTATTCTTAGCTAGCCTTCTGAGAACTTCTTCCTTCTATCTCTTTGTAGTATAGTCTTAATGTAATATATATATAATATAATAAATCAAGTCTTCTAATAATGGAGTCAAGATTCTTGTCTCCTCTTCATCCTCAAAACCCTGCGTCCCAAAGGGACAATAAGAACTGACAGGGCCAGATCCAGGGATGGGGAGGACATGGAGGGGGACTTCAGTTGAGCAAATATGCCACTGCTGAGGAACAGAGAGACCACTGCCAGGTGAGGGAGGCAGATGGAAAAGGCTTTGTGCCGTCCCTGCTCAGATGGGATCCTCAGCACAGCCCTGAAGATCTGCACATAGGAGAAAACCATGAATACAAAACAGCCAAAACCTAAACAGGAACTAACGGCAAGAAGCCCCATTTCCCTGAGGTGGGATTTGGAGCAGGAGAGCTTGAGGATCTGGGGAATTTCACAGAAGAACTGGCCCAGGGCATTGCCATGGCACAGGAGCACGGAAAATGTATTGGCTGTGTGCATGAGAGAATTGAGAAAGGCACTGGCCCAGGCAGCTGCTGCCATGTGGGCACAAGCTCTGCTGCCCAGGAGGGTCCCATAGTGCAGTGGTTTGCAGATGGACACGTAGCGGTCGTAGCACATGGTGGTCAGGAGGAAATATTCCGCTGAGATGAAGAAATACAATAGAAAGAGCTGAGCAGCACATCCTGAGTAGGAGATGTTCCGGGTGTCCCAGAGGGAATTGTGCATGGCTTTGGGGACAGTGGTGCAGATGGAGCCCAGGTCGCTGAGGGCCAGGTGGAGCAGGAAGAAGAACATGGGTGTTTGCAGGTGGTGGCCGCAGGCTACGGCGCTGATGATGAGGCCGTTGCCCAGGAGGGCAGCCAGGGAGATGCCCAGCAAGAGGCAGAAGTGCAGGAGCTGCAGCTGCCGCGTGTGTGCCAATGCCAGCAGCAGGAAGTGCCTGATGGAGCTGCTGTTGGACATTTGTGGTGCCTTGGCATGGGGATCTGTAAAAAAAGCAATCATGGAATAGTTGTGTTTGGAGAGGACTTTAAATATCCCAGCACAGCTTGGGGGCACTTTCCCCCCACTGCCTGCCCAGGGCTCTGCTGCCTGGAGCTGTCCCTGCCAACAGCTGCTTCCCTGTGCCCAGGGCTGGGCCCTGCCAGTGCTGCCAGAGCCCAGCCCAGCCCTGGGGGCTCAGCTCTGCCCTGCAGAGCCCTCCCAGCTCTGGCACTGCCCAGGGGCAGCTCTGGCTCTGCAGGCTCTGATGGCAACGTCAGAGCAACCCTGAGGAGGCTGGAAAAGCAACACTGTTTCTGCTTCTAAGGGGCCCTGTGCTGATTTCTGTCACTGCCTTGTTTATTCAGATCTGAGAGAATTTTTTTTAACCTGAACTGAGAAATTAATATCTATATGCAATTTCCCATCGAGGCAACCCAGAGCAGTAGATTATTAAAGCAGGATTTCCCCTTTTATGCAGCCCTGCCTTGCTGTGCTCCCTGTATAATCTACTTGGAAATGTTCTGCAGTTAAATGCCATGCTGGGAGCAGCCCTGAACAATGCAGCATCCTCATTTTTGCAACAAGAAGAACACTTCCAAGCCTGACCAGCTGTCTCCTCCCCACCTGATCCTGTCCCTGGTGCTGGGAGCAGCTGCCAGGGGCTGGCTGAGAGCTGTCCCTGGCAGGCAGCAGAGTCCCTGCCCCAGCACAGCGCCCTGGGCTGCAGGACCCTGCTCTGCAGGACAGCCCTGGGCACCCCTGCCTGCTCTGCACAAGAGACAATCACAGAATGTACTCACGGGTTCTGTAGGCATTGGCATGAAAGGGGCTTCAGGAGATCACTCCAGGAGCTGCAGCTGCATTGTCCTGCAGCCAGAGGTCCCTGTGCCAAGGGCTGGCAGTGATTCTGCCCCAGGCACTTCTCAGCACCTTCCCAGCCCTGACTGATTGAAGCTCTCTGTGCCTCTGTGCTGTGCCTGGGGTGGCTGCAGGCAGTGCCCCAGCCCTGCTGGGCTGGCAGAAGAGCTGCTCATCCAGAGAAATGTGCTTTTTGAAGCTCTTCTTGGTTACCAGGAGCTGCCTGGGAGTTTTTTTTTTGCCTTGGAGTCTCTGAGAGTTTTGCCTCATCATGGCCTCCAATTATCTGCTTTTATTAGTCCCTTGAGATGGACCAGGGTAGCAACAGGCCAAAACCATTAATCCTTCAGGGTACTTCAGTTTTTAAGCCACTTGGTTTTTTCTTTTGGATGCAGACTTATGAGAAAGACTGTGCAGTCACAGCCTCCAATTATCTAGACCTTTTAATTAGTCCCTGAGAGCCTTAATCAGTAATTACACTCAGTGGGGCTATTTGCTGAAGGTACTTCAGTTATTTTAAGGTACTTGGTATTTCATTTTGATCCAGACTCTGTGAGAGGTTTGTGCAATCATGGCCCCAATTATCTGCGTTAATGAGTCCTTGAGAGCTTTGTTTGACACTCAGTGGGGCTCATTACTGCTTTGAGATACTCAAGGTTTTAAGGTACTTTGGATTTTCCTTTCTACACTGTGTCTCTGAGAAGTTTTTGTGCCATCCTGGCCCAGTTCTCTCCTCCAAGGAGTCCATGAGAGCCTGTGTTGGGATGGACATCAGTGGGACCCATTCTTGCCTTTAGACCTCTTGGGGTTTTTTTCTGCCGTTGACTCCTGGCAAGGTTTCTTGTGCATCTCCTCTCGGCCCTGAGGTTCCAGGGCTCATTAGATTGGGTGCTGTTAAATCCTCTGGCCCATGGCTCACAAACTCCCTTTGTTCCTGCAGTTCATCAGAAATGTTGAGGCCTGGTTTTGATTGCATGACATTTGAAATGTTGGAAATGAGCAACATTGGTTTTGTATGTTGGCTAACAACCAGTGCTGCTGAACTTGAATATCCTTACTGATTTCCTGCTTCTCTCTAGGATAAGTGCAAAATCCTGACTGGATGCAGGAAGGAATGATGCCAGTTTCTTAACAGTGCAACCAAAAGTTATAAGAATCTCAAGGTTGATGGTTCCAAAACCCCTGAGCTGTGAACCTTGGGTTACTGAGTGCAAAATAATATCCTTAAAGCTGGGATCACCTTCTCTCACAGTACAACACCTGCCACACTTCAGATTCACAGAATCTCAGAGTCATAGAATGGTTTGGGGGAAGGATCCCTCCAAAGATCCTCTAGTTTCTAGTTCCAACCTTTCCACGAATAGCAAGCACCAGGATTCTTGGAAATTTGAAGTTCCTGGGGCTGATTTTTGCTGGAAGGGCCTCAGCTGTGAAATCATATCCTGTTCAAACCAGTATTAGTTTAAAGCAATGGGGTTTTTCCTCCAGTCTGGTTCTCTTGTTATTTCTGGGAGAGGATGTAGCTCCGGTGCTGATGGAGTCTCCTGCTGCCAGCAGTGGTCAGGGAGAGCATGGCTGCTTCTCCTTCCCTCTGGGCCTGAAGAAGCCAGGCAGGAACATTTGGAGCCTGGAGCAGCACCAGCACTGTCCCATCAAGGTTTTCAGTGTAGTGAAATGGAGAATGAACCTTCAAGAAACCAAGAAGGAAACTTGATTTTTCCAAGAAACCCATTGAAAGAATTAGCATCTTCCAAGGAGACTGGTTTTTCCTCCAATCAAAAGTCATCACCATTTTCTTAAGGCCACAGAGGTAAGCCCAGGCAGAGCCTGAGCTGGCTCTGTCCATTCAATAAACATCAGTTTCTCTGTGTGTTTCCATTGGCATGATCTTCAGTGAATGCTTTTCTCAAACCATGCTCATGTCATGTTGATTTCATTCAGTGACGAGAGAATCATCCCACAGCTCTCAGCTAAGCAAGTGGCATTTGCATTTCCAGTGACATCCAGGGACAATCCTGGGCCTCTTCATGCCTAGAACCACAAAAAACTCAGGCTTCTCCCTGGATTTTTCAGGAAGGTTTCCATATCCCTGTGAGATCTGTTCATCCCTTAACACGTCTGACTTTAGGTTACAATGATGCATTTGGGTTCCTTCCTTGCTCCTTCATCCATGTTGTGATAAATAGGTATGATTCGTGCTGATAAAATTGAAAAGAGTAATCAATATTGGTACCGTAATTAATATTTGGGAATAGGTAAAATGGTTAAAAGTTGTAATGTTAAAGAAAATGGAGGGAGAGGAGGGACTCCCCCTCTCAGCAGATGTTCACAAGGACAGGGCCTACCATATAAGAATTACTATTTGAGAATAATAAAAATAGTTAAACGTTGTAATACCAAAAGAAGAGAGGGAGAGGAGGGGCTCCATCCCCCCGGCAGATGTTCACAAGGACAGGAGAAAGAAGCTGATGATACAGATGCTAAAAATGAACAAGAACCTGGTTGGGTCCCAGAAAAATGCTAATTATAAGGGATTTATTGCTTCGATATGTAGATCCAGTGATATGTGCTTTTGGCTTACGATGTATTGGCTTGGTGCGCATGTGTAACCCAAAGGTGAATTAAAGGACATCGAAGAAGAGGAGAGGCCTTCATCAGTGACGACCCCCAAAGAGTTGTGCAACCACCAAACTAAGTAATGGTGCATGCACAGTAATAGTGTTCATGAGGGCGGAGATAGGTAGATGACAAACCGAAACTGGGAGAATATGGTATTAACACATAGCATATAAGGGGGGAATCTTCACTTGGCAACTTTGTACGGAGGGTGGCACGGGTCCAAAAGCCCTGCACTCCGTACCCCGCGGTTATCCTTTGCTTATGCGCTATTGTTACCAAATTAACCAAATTATCCCTTCATTATATATTTTCTAAATTATTTAATTAAAATTGCTGCTATCTTAAATATTGTTTGGGGTGTTTTTATGAGGGGATAATTGGGCAAACATAACAATTTTGGTGCTGAAACGCGGGACCCTCTTAACTCCAGGGAGGTGGATAGCTTCTGGGAAGGAGCTCCCCACCAGACTTTTAAGTGGTCCCAAAGCTAGACCACTCTCCCTAAAAAAGAGAGTCTTTATTACAATAACGCATAAGCAAATTAGTTATTGAAAGCGCAGCAGAAGAAGCTCCCATCAGTGCCGGCTTACAGGAAGGAGAGTACCCATATAAAACTGCTTTGTGCACAAAGACCCTCGTGAGAAAAGGAGGCTGTGAGTACCATGGGGTTTTGGGTCTGGGGGCGGCTGTATGCATGTGTGAGTGTGTGTGGAGTGTCTGAGACAGGGGCTGGGCAGTCCCGGACCCCTGATTGAGAGGGACCTCCCAGTAAACGTTTTAGCGTCCTTAGAGGAGGAGGCCGGGAAAGGAGGGAAGGAAAGAAAAGTGAACGAGTGGGGACCCTGGGAGGTTTAACCCAGGGGGGAGGAGAGGGTCCCTGGTCCAGGCACCTGTGGGAAGGTCCTTGGGCAGGAGAGAGTAGGGAGACTGAGGAGAGTGATTGAATAGGTTCAATTTCCTTGAGGGGTTGGTAGCAGGCATTTTAGTATGTGATTAGATGGTGAGAGGACGGGGCTGATATATTGAGAAAGAGGCAGAGGTAGGAGTGGAACAAATAGATTGCAGAGGGAAAAAATAGGATGGGACAAGTAGATAGAAAAAGGCAGGGTGACAGAGTAGTAAGTGAGAAAGTTGAACCACGAGGTGTGTGGGGAAAACTAAGATTTTTCCTGGTACAAAAGGGATCTCTTAGTTTGTTGCCGCCAGAACTTTGGGGTCAGGAAAAGTAAGTCCCTTGACCCAGGGGCTGTGGATTGTGTGAAGAATCCGCAGGAATTTAGAGTATCTGGGAACCATGAGGGGGTTCTCAGGAGGGAGCATTCCTCAGGACAGCCCACTGGGGATGATGATACAGTTTTGGGATGAATGGGAATCCCAAAAGGAAAAAAGTAAACAGAAAATGATTAAGTATTGCATGTTTGAATGGACAAAAGAAATGATCCGAAAAGATAATTTATATTGGCCCAAGTTCGGATCATTTGAGGATTGGATTTGCTAGGCTCTAAAATATATGTGAATTCAAAAAAACCCTGTTAATCAGGAGGAGAGTGAGTATGCCTTATGGAGTCCTTAGGGAGTCCTGAAAGGAAGGACAAGTCTGTTGTTCAGAATATAAGGACAGGAGACCAGAAAAAGATCCCCCCAGAATGGAAAGGAAAAGCTTTGAGGTGAGCACCAGAAAAAAAGATGAGTCCCCAGAGGCAGAATGGTTAGAAAGATTGAAGAAGGGAGAAAAAAGAGACTTGCAATTATATTCAGGTATAGATACTGATACTGCAGTAGGGCAGGTTCTGTTAAAAACTCAGTTTGTGACCAGATCTTGGGGTGACATCAGGAAAAAGCTGGAAAAAATTATGAAAATTGGCATGGGACAGGGGGACTTCAAGAGTTACTAAAAGAGAAGCACAAAGGGTGTATGTTCTGAAGAAATGAGAAAAAGCTGAAAGCAGATGCCAGAATTTTAGTGGCAGCAGTTCAAGAAGTTGCAGGCAGCTTTGAATACAGAAAATCTGCAGGAAAAACAAACAGCCGACATCAGGATCTATTTTTAAGAACACAAGACCTATGCAGTTTTCCCGCCACAAAAAAGGCACACTTACAAAATTCTTGTCCTAATTTAAAGGGTGCAGGACCTACCTGTTTTTATTGTCATAAAAAGGGCACCTGCAGAAAAATTGCAGAAAGAAACAGCAAGATGAGAAAACTTCTCAGGAGAATCAGAGAGGTCAGGAGTTCTGTTCAATGAAGGGGACCGAAACGTCACCAGAAGAGGCTTTGATAAAGCTAAAAATAGGTCCTAATAGTGAAGAAGTTATATTTTTAGTAAATACAGGAGTTTCTCAGTCCACAGTGACAAAATTACCCCAGGGATGTGAGATAAGTTGTGAGAGAGTTCCAGTAGTCGGAATTACAGGAGAGGCTTTTCCCGTTCCTGTAATAAAAGGGGTGCAAATTGAAACAGATGACAAATTTGGAGTAAATGATTTATTGTTGATACCAGAGGCCAAGAATAATTTGTTAAGCAGAGATCTAATAATAGCCTTAAATTTACAGATAAAACCCTGTGAAGGAAAATTTAAAATTTATTCTTTAACTGAAGAAGATAATCTAGAAATTAATGATACGGGTTGGCATTTGGGTGAAGTGGGAAAAAGCTTGGGGTAAAGGAGTCTGGTCCCCTTAGTCCCTCCTGGTCAGCACAAGCCTGTGAACTTTGTGCATTACTCCGTGCATTACTAATACTAAAAGGGACAAGAAGAGACTCTTTATACGGACTCCAAAAAACTTTTAGTGTTACATAAAAAAAAATTTAGAAAAAAGAAGACTTATAAACACTCATGGAAAGGGTTAGTACACGGAGAATTGATAATTCAGATACATAGAGAATTGATAATTCAGATACTTGAAGCTTTAAAAAGCTCAAAGAAAATAGATTAGTTCATGTAAAGGGACACCAGAGAGGGGGGAGGGATATTAGAGTCAGAGAGAAATAATTTGGCCAACAAAGAAGGAAAAAAAAAGCGACCTTAAGAAAAAAAGAGATAGTGAAATCATGATCAAAAAAAAAAAAAGAAAAATAATAGAAATTCAGCAAGAGACACTTAACCCTTCCACTAGCAGAACTGACAGCTATAAAGAAATTAGGAGCAACATTTAAGGAGGCCAAGTGAGTTCTGCCTGATGGCAGGATTATGATGCCAAAATTAGTGGAATGTCAGATCTTAGATAACTTGCATAGACAGACACATTAGAGAACAAGAGCCATTTATGATCACTTTTAAAATTTTTATAGGTGTATAGAGATATCTGAAATTGGAAAACAAATTACCCAGAGGGTGTCTCACCTGTTAAAAAGTAACTAAGAAAGCATTAAAGAGCCCTCCCTCTGGAGGATGCAAAAACAGCCTACAAGCCATTGGAAAAGATCCAGGTTGATTTTATAGAATTGCTTAAAGTGAGTTGGTGAAAATATTTGTTTGTTATAGTAGATCAATTAACTCAGTGAGTTGAAGCATTTCCAGCAGCTCAGGCTACAGCTCAAATAGTGACTAAAATATTGTTGGAACATGTAATTCCAAGAATGTGAAAATATGGTGAAATTTAAGTTGATCTTTATTAACCCTGATTTATTAAGAAGAAATTAGGCATCCTGGAGTGGCTGCCGACCGCAATTCCCTTGAGCTCAGAGGCAGAAGAATGCCGGTGGAAAAGAATAAAAGAGACTTTCTTAATCGGTGAGAATGCCCTGAAAAGATCGAAGATCTCCTCCGGGGTCACCCACCAGCAACATTATCAGAATTGATTACAGAACTGCAATTCCAGCAACTGAGAGTGATAACACCTGTTGTTGAAAGAGTACAAGTAAAACATTGGGAGCGCGGTAAACATGGTTTAGAGTGTCATCCATAGATATGTATTGTTTGCATACTTTGTTTTAATTCATGTTGGAGAGTAACTAAGAGGGAAGAGGAGAGACAATTGATTTGCTTGTTTTGCTATAGTTATGTATTTAACCAGCTAACTGTAGAATGCATTGCTAGTGATTTTTTAAAATACCTTTGAGACTAGGAGATGAGACCCTTCCAGCAACAATTAAATTAGTAGAAAACTTAGATCAGTTGGTTCTTACTACATTAGCTATAGCACAAATAAAAAAACGAACAATTCATAATATTATAAACCAGTATTTCATAATTGATAGTTGTTAATTAAAAAATTTTATTGTAGTTGGCATATCCCTGAAATTCTGAAAAATATAGATTTATGGTATTCCAGCCTAACCTTTGACCTGCTGTTTTCATTTTAATTATTTCTTTTTAACCAGCCAAAACTGAGAAATGGCATTTAAAAAGAGACAAGCAAACTCTGTGAAACTATGGGTGCCAAGGAAACTAAAAGCACCAGTGACTAGATCCCGGAATATTGCCTTTGCTACTGAGAAGACTGGCATCTCGGCCCTTGGTTGCAACCCAAGGGGCCTTGAGAAAGGTAGAAAGGTAAATTTCCTAAGGATTATTTTCACTGTGATCCTTCTAGTACCCTGGGCGATTGGTCAAAGCCAGAAAGCCACACTAGACAGAGTTTCGGCAATGAAAAAACAAACAAGGCAAAAATCAAGTCCCAGCAATTTCAACATTTGTGACTATTGCAATCACCCTGTGTGAATTAGTCAAAATCACTAGCTGAATTGTATAAACAGCTTAAATAGCACTACAAAGATTGGGACCTGCCAGCCTCAAATAAGAATCTGTTTATGAGATTGATGCAAGAGATTGTTGCAAAAATGAGAATATAAAAGATATCAGAGCACAGCTTTTAATACAGCACGAATCAATGATCAAAAAGAGAAATGGGAGATTTGTGATAAATAGGTATGATTTGTGCTGATAAAATTGAAAGAGTAATCAATATTGGTACCGTAATTAATATTTGGGAATAGGTAAAATTGTTAAAAGTTGTAATGTTAAAAGAAGAGAGGGAGAGGAGGGACTCCACTTCCCCCCAGCAGATGTTCACAAGGACAGGGCCTACCATATAAGAATTACTATTTGGGAATAATAAAAATAGTTAAAAGTTGTAATACCAAAAAGAAGAGAGGGAGAGGAGGGGCTCCACCCCCCCTCAGGCAGATGTTTCCAAGGCCTACAGGAAAAGGCTGGGGATGTAGATGCTAAAAATGAACAAGAACCTGGTTGGATCCCAGGAAAATGCTAATTATAAGGGATTTATTGCTTCGATATGTAGATGCAGTGATATGTGTTTTTAGCTTATATTGTACTGGCTTGGTGCGCATGTGTAACCCAAAGGTGAATTAAAGGACACAGAGGAAGACTACAATTCTTCATCAATGAAGACCCCCAAAGACTTGTGCGACCACCGAACTGAGTGATGGCGCATGCGCAGTAAAGGTGTTAATGAGGGCAGAGATAAGTAGATGACGAACCGG
Organism: Emberiza elegans; assembly: GCA_024865655.1. Lineage (NCBI taxonomy): Eukaryota > Metazoa > Chordata > Aves > Passeriformes > Fringillidae > Emberiza > Emberiza elegans. The sequence goes on from JALJVW010001360.1 coordinate 19,363, forward strand.
AACTGGGAGAATATGGTATTAACACATGGCATATAAGGGGGGAATCTTCACTTGGCAAACTTGTATGGAGGGTGGCACAGGTCCAAAAGCCCGGCACTCCGTACCCCGCGGTTATCCTTTGCTTATGCGCTATTGTTAGAACCAAATTATCCCTTCTTTATATATTTTCTAAATTATTTAATTAAAATTGCTGCTATCTCAAATATTGTTTGGGGTGTTTTTATGAGGGGATAATTGGGCAAACATAACAGTAATAAATTTGCCTTCTGAGAAGGCTAATGGAGTCAAATGCACCATTCCTGCCTTTGTTGGGCATCCCTGAAAATACAATATAACACCCCCAAAATTCTTGATTTACTAAAAAGAATTTAAATGCCAAAAACAATCTTCATATGTCAAAAGTATGTTGAAATTATTTATTGGTCTTGAAATTTGGTTCCCTGGTGGGATGGGGATGCTGGGTCTACCTGTCTACGGGGCACTGCGGGGCTGTGGGGTTTCCTGGGTGAGGGGCCCTACACGGTCACCTGTAATGCCTGGCCACAATGGGGTAGAGCCACCGTGGTGTCCTGGAGAAGGGCGGGTGGTTTTACCTGGCTCTGGGGTCGTTCTTGGCTGCTGGGTTCAATGGATCCAGCAGGACTTGGGTGAATTTCAGGGGTGGGCCAGGTGGATCAGTTGTCCCTGGGCATCCTGAGAGCTCACCAGGGCTCAGTCGTGTTCGCTGACTCCAGTTCCAATACTGAAGGAACCACTGGTGCTGGCACCGCCCCAGGGAAGCCTCACAGCAGAACTGGCACAGGGCATTGCCCTGGCAGAGGGCAGGGAAAATGTCTTGGCCATGAGCAGCAGAATGGCAAGAAAGCCCCTGGTGCACGAGTTCCCAAGCCCACCAGGCTGAAGGCAGATTTGGGTTGCATTCCTGCTGTCCTGGCAGTGAAATTCTGAGCAGAGGGCACAGAGGTGTCTTCTCCACAGGGCTCACAGGTGACACTGAGATGCTGTGGGGGAGCTGAGCCCTGCCTGAGGGCAGACTCAGCCCAGCAGGAGCCCCGGGCTGACACCGCGCTGGAGTCCACAGCTGGCTCAGGGGCAACGCGGTGCCATGAGTGGGGAACAGCTTCCCCTGAAACAGGGAGAGCTGAACCTTGGAGCCACCTGCTCCACAGCTGGAATGGTGTCAGCGTCAGGGACCAGACTAAAGAGGAGAGGGAGGCCTTTGGTATGAGATTATGAAGAAGATTTATTTGTCAAAGGGAACAGAGACCAAAGAAACCCAAGCACCCCTGTGCTCAGGATTTTATACAGCACTAGAACTGTGGGTGGGCACTGTCACTGAGCCAATAGGGAATCAGGGAGGGAGGCGCAAAAGGAGGGGAATACATCTCAGGGACCAATGGGGATAAGGGGGTGTAGAGGGCAGGTCACATGGGCCAATGGGGCATCATACATGAGGGGAATTCCAGAGGGGCAGAACCTGCAGGGGAGGGGTTTACAGGAGACTGACAGGGAAGGGTCCAGAACAGGGGCAGAGTTTACATTGATAGATAGGGAAGGCACTGGACTACAGGGTGGGGATTATAATGATTGAAGGGTAAAAGCAAAGGGATATAACCTGGCAATAATCTAACTTGGGGAAAGACAACATACAGGGAGTGAACTGGAACAGACCATCCAAATAGCTGTGAAATAAAAGGGCACTGCAACAGCGCTTGATAACGAGGGATGTGTTTTATGATGCAAAAAGAAAGGATCAATCCTGTGCTATTTTAATAGGGTCTTTTCATATAGTTTTTTAAGCACATCCCCCGTCTATCCCCGGTTGGTCAGTAACAAGTTGTTACCCTGTATTGATTGGTCACTCAAACTCCCAGTGTGTAAGTGCAGGAAAAGTTGTTTGTGAGAGACAGTTTTCATTTTTCTATCTAAGAGTGAAAAAACAGTTTATACAGGTGGCTAGTGTTTATCACAGTCCTAGAGCTCTTTTTCGGGAAAGTAGGTTATTTTCCACAGTCCTAGAGCTCTTTCTCAGGAAAAATAAGTTTTTTTTCACCGCTTCACAACTCTATTCTCCCAAAGAGTTGTCAGCTTTCTCATGGCTTCTGTCAGCTTGGGTCAGGATTCAGTTTGTCGGCCTTTGGCCTGCTGATTCACCACCACAGAAAACATCATTACTGTCCCAAAAAATAAAAGCAGCTGAGACACAGCTCACTGCCTTCTAGAAGGTGAAAAGGGATGCAGGTGCCTGGAGGCCCAGGAGAGAAATGGCAGTATTGAAAATGTGAGAAGCAAAGTTTTATCCATAGAGGCAGTGCCTGACCTCAAGGAAGACCTTTCCTACCAGTCAAGACTTCCTTAGGGAACACCCTGCTTCAATGTCAATCAGAAAATAATGTTAAATTGCCTCTTATGAAAAGAAAACTAATGAGATTAAATCTCAAAAATAGGAAAAAAATCATTTGAGGTAATTGCTTATTGAAATATTTTTCATTAATTGCACTCCTGACAAAATTTATTCTTGAAGACAATTCGGGTAGAGGTGCAGCTCCTTTGGGCTTTGTGCACTCTGAGGAGCCCCATGGGAGATTTGATGCCAGCTCCATGAGCCTCAGTTCCTCAAAGAAGATGTCACAAATGTCCAAGAAAAGGAAGTGCAAAGCAAATGTAGAACACACCTTCCAGGGCCCAAGATAATGTTCTCCTCCCCACTGGATTTTTGCCCTGCTCAGATGGGACTGTCTGAGGGTGAGGGAGACTTCCTGAGCAATCCTTTGCTCTCCGGGCACTGATCAGCTTGATGCCCAGGGAGGCTCCCTGGAACAGAGGTTGGGCAGAGTTAAAGGAATAAAGTAGGGATTTATTAAAAGGCCTTCAAAGGCTTCACCTTGAGCAGGACAAGAGCCCAGCTAAGACTACACCCAAAATGGATGACTGGTCAGGAGTTTTCACAATTTTATAAGGTTTGGTCCATTTACATATTGGGGTTAATTGTCCAATTACAGCCTCAGGTATGCAGTCCCACCCTCCCAGTTTGCTTTTCTCAATTCGCTGTTGTTTGCACCTTTTGGGCCTGAAGCTGCAACAGCATCTGGTTCTGGGGCTGGAAGAGGATTGTTTTGTCTGACTACACTGTGAAGAGAACTTGCTAACACTCTGTATGAAGTCCAGAGTTACAGGCTAATGCAGTACAGAATCTGGAAATATGACAGCTAAAACTGAAGGCATCAGTCTGTTCCATGTTCCCTTGGTTCCATGGGGATCCACAGCGTCACAATGGCCGCTTGTTTCCATGAGGTTCCCCAGTGTCACCGTGGTGTCCTTGGACCCGCCTGGTCACAACTGACCCATGGTTCCATGATGTTCCCCGGTGTCACTGTGGTCAATGTCAGAGGCTGCATGAGATCAATGTCCTGAGACACTGTGGGATGAGCTGTCAATCAGTCACACAGTGGGGACAGTGCTAACCCAGCCCTGATTGCCCGAGCGATCAGAAATCCCACCTGGGGAGGCCCACAAAGGCCCAGGGGCTTAAAACATGGATAAAAAGGGGTTTTGGGCACAAGGTCAGCCCCTGGTATGGACTCTGCCTTCTCCTGGGGTCTGTGTCTCTCCCCACTGGAACCCTAGGAACTGATAGTCATATGCGTGTCTTTCCACCCAGAGTTTCTGTCTTTCTGTCTCTCTCTCTCTTTCTTCTCCTTCTAATGCTCTTTATATGGAACATTTTTGGGTACCTCAACAGCTTATGTATTTTAAGGTTTCTAGGTTAAAGGAGCTAAGTTAATGAAGTTACTGCCTATGATATGTTTTCTGTGTAATTGGATGTTGCATGAAATCCTCTTCCAAAGTTTCTTGGAAGAATACTTTGCCAGTAAAATTTTGTGTCATTTTGACCTCTTGAAAACATCTGGCTGGTGTTTCTCCTGTGCACCAAACTCAAGTAAAGGTGGCAGACGAATTGGTGAGTTGGCACGCAAACCCCAAACGGAGCTCCGGGTGCGTGGAGGATCAGGGTAGTGTGAGTTGTGCACAATCCCTGGAGTGGGGGCACATGGGTCCCTACTGGAGTTTAGGGTGCCCCGAGTACAGCAGCAGCACTGAGTAGAACCAAGAGGGCCCCAGTGCCCAGGGTAGGACGGCAATGCTGGGGGTTCAGTGTGCCGCAGTTCAGGTAGAAACCGTAAACCCACTGGAGGCCCCTGGGGGGACTGGGGTCACAGGGCAGGGCAGGGCTGGACCTGCCCCTTCCTCCCCCGCACACAAAATGTTTAGAGCCAACAATGTCCTCCAGTCTGTCACAGCAGGCAATGCTGGAGGTGAAATCCCAATTGTGGCCATGGGCACCTGGCTGAGAAGGACAGTTCTTTTCCATGGGAAGGAAATCACAGAGCCCCAAGGTTTGGAAGGCAGGTGAGAGCCTCAGTAGGCCAAGGCCAGCTAGACTTGTCAGTAATAGCAGATTTTGGATTTGGGAATTTTGGAGGTGGAAACCCAATCTCAGCCATGGGCACCTGGAGAAGCAGGACAGTTCTTCCCATGGGAAGGAGAGCGTGGAGCCTCCCCCAGTGTTTTGAGGACAGATGAGAGGTGACCATTGTGAAACCACTGCCAGCCAGACTTGTCCTGGCAATATTCCTATGGGAAGAATCCTGGATATAAGGAAATTTGGAGGTGAAATCCCAATTCTGGCCATGGGTGCCTGGAGCAGAAGGAACAGTTCTTTTCCATTGGGAAGGAAAGCACAGAGCCCCAGTGTTTCAGCAGCAGATGAGAAGTGACCCTCAACATGCAAAGGTCACTTGGAGCTGTCAGGCAGTCCATGGGAGGCCAAACCAGCCAGAGCTGTTCTGTGTTCCCTTGGTTTTATGGAGCTCCATAGTGTCACAATGGTGCCTTGGATCCATGGGGCCCCGCAGTGTCATCATGGTGCCTTGATTCCATGGGTTCCAGCAGTGTCACACTGGCCCCAGGGTTCGATGGGGTCCCACAGTGTCACAATGGTCCCAAGGATTCCATGAGCCCTTGCAGTGTCACAATGGTCTCCGTGGTCCCCCAGGCCCAACAATGTCACGTGGTCCCAAGGATTCCATGAGGTCTTGTCACAATGGACCCAAGGACCCTGGGGGTTTGCTGTGTCACAATGGTCCCCTCCTGGCTCCTGCAGTGTCACAATGGACCATTCTGTTCCATGAGCCCCACAGTGTCACAATGGACCTTTGGGTTCCATGAGGCTTTGCTGTGTCACAGTGGTTTCCTCTGGCTGCACAGTGTCACAATGGACCACTGATGTCCTGAGGCCCTGCAGTGTCACAATGGACCTTTGGTTCCATGCAGCCCTGCAGTGTCACAAAGGCCTCTTGGTTTCATGAGGCCCCACAATGTCACAGTGGTCCTCCCAGGGTCGCAGTGGTCTCACTGGTTCCATGAGGCCTCACAGTGTCACAATGGCTTTGCTTATTGCATGGGGCCTCATAGTGTCACAATGGTCTCCATGTTTCCATGAGTCCCCTGAGGTGTCACAATGGTCTCTGTGATTCCATGGTGCCCCTCAGTGTCATAATGGTCTCCATGGCTCCATGAGAAGGCCCTGGGTGTCACAATGGACCCTTGATTTGATGGGGCCTCTCATTGTCACAATGGTCCCATACAATTCCTTGGTTGTCACAGTGTCAGTCACAGTCCCCTTTTCCATGAGGCCCCCAGTGGAACAATTGTCACAGTGCCCACAGTGTCACACTGGTCCTTGGTCTCACAGGGCCCCACAGTGTCACAATGGTCCCTTGGTCTCACAGGGCCCCACAGTGTCACAATGGTCCCTTGGTTCCATGGGCCCTGTGCTGCTGCATTCCCCCTCCCTTCTCAGGCCACCCTGCCAGCTGAGAAATGCTCCTTGGGCCTCGGCCTTGGCCAACAGCCCCTGGGCTCAGCTCCTCTGCAGCTCATCACAAACACTGTCTGCTCCAGGCACTGCTGCTGCCCAACCAGCTCCTGGTTCCTTTAGCAGCAGCCCTGGGAACTGTTTTTGTTCCCTCGGTGGCACAACATCCCTGTTCTCACACTGCCAAAGAAAGCTGTTGGTGCCAAGTGTGGCCAGGATGAGCCATTGCTGGGACTGAAGCCCCTCTCTTGGGGGAACAAAGAGCTCCAAAAGGAGCCCTTGGAGCTCTCCTGGGCCAGCGACTCCCTCTGAGTGGGGCCTCTCCCAGCCAGGAACTCTCCCATTTGCTGCATTCAAGAATCCTGAACAGGGACAGAGCCTGGGCCGATCCCCCCACTCCTCCAGGCTCAACCCTTCACCCGCTGGGGAGATGCCAAAGGATCCACAGGGAGCATTTCCTGCCCTCAGGGGAATTGCTCACAGGTGCCTTGCACTGACTTTGTGTCTGTGTGCACACAGGAGTGCCTGTGCTGGGGAAATGTGGCAGAAATGCTGCTCTCTGAGGGCTTGGAGTGCCTTGGAGAGCTGAGCCAGTCAGATATCCAGATATCAGTAAGTAATGTTAAGTAACGAGGTCTAAGCTAAGTTAAATGCTGCTAAGAGTTGTTCCTTTTCTAAGTTGTTAAGTTTAATTTAAGTTATTAGCTAAGTTGAATATTAAATGTTATTCCTCTGTTCAATTGCAAAGTCCTATGTTTTAAGTTAGGTGAAATACTGTTAAGTGCTGTTCTTTTGCTAAATTGTGAAATTGGAGGTATCAGCTAAGGTTAAGTCCTGTTAAGTTTGAGTTCTGTTAAGCTTTTGGGGTGTATTCCTTTTATCCTTGCCCTCACTGTCCTTGTGTCACACACACACACACAGGGACAGTTCTTGGTTAATTTCTGGTTTGATTGCCTGGATTCTGTTTGGTTTTGTTGTTGCTTTTTTTCCTTGGTGTGCCTGAAGTGTCCAGTCAGGAGCAGAGTGACTCTTGCCAAGGAACTTTGTGCTGCTGTCCCTTAATATTCAATCTGGTTTTTGCTGATCCCTTGCTGGGGATTTTTTCAGTGCTCTCAAGGCCTCGTTGGTACCAGGGTGAAGGAGGCCTGGCCCAGGCTCTGGCCCTGGGGGACACGGGGACACTGCCGGGGGTCCCTGTCCCCTGTCCCACCCCAGGGCCCTGGCCCCCCTCCCGTGTCAGGCTCTGGGGTCGATCTTGTGGAACATCCTCTGGGGGGAGGTGGGGGGGGGGGCAGGGGACCCTGGGGGACAGGGGACCCCGCTGTGCCTGAGCAGGGTTGGACTGCTCTGGGGGGAACTGTGAGGGGGGGCTGGGGACAGTGACCTCCCAGTGACCTCACACAGCCCCTGTGATGTCACACAGCCCCCTGTGATGTCACACAGCCCCTGTGATGTCACACAGCCCTGTGATGTCACACAGCCCCTATGATGTCACACTGGGTCCCTGTGACGTCACAGCCCCAGTGATGTCACAGCCCACTCTGGGATGTCACCCAGCCCCTGTGATGTCACAGCCAACTCTGGGATGTCAGACCTATGTGATGTCACAAAACTGATCTGTGATGTCCCAGTCTGTTCTGTGATGTCACAGCCTGCTCTGTGATGTCACACAGCCACCCAGTGATGTCACACCCACTTCTGATGATGTCAGAGCCCCTCTATGATGGCACATCTGCTCTATGGCCTCATCCACTTATGATGTTACAAACCCCAAGTGATGTCACAGTCCCCTTCTGTTATGTCATACCTGCCACTCTGTAATGGCACAGCACACTTTTTGATCTCACAGCCTGCTCTATGATGTCATACAGCCATGCCATGATGTCACAGCCTGCTCTGTGATGTCACAGAATCTCCTCTATGATGCTGTAGGTGCTCCATGACCTCTCACAACAAACTCTGTGATGTCATAGCCCAACCTGTGACCCTCACACAGGCTGTGTTGGCCTTGGCCTCCTGGGGCCACCTCTCATCACATTTTCAAAACATGGGGGGGCCTGTGCTTTTCTTCTCATGGAAAAAACGTCTTTCAAGTCCAGGCATCCATGGCCAAAGTTGAGAATCAGCCTCCAAAATTCCTTATATCCAAGGATAGCTCCCAGACAAAAGCTGCCAGGACTGTCCAGGTTCCCTTGGTTTCCCCAGGGCCAGCTCTCATCTGCCTTTGAAACACTGGGGTTCTGCCCTTTCCTTCCTATGGAAAAGAACTGTCCTTCTCATCCAGATGCCCTGAGACAAAAGTGGGGTTTGGCCTCCCAAATTCTGTCTATTCAAGATTCTTCCCTGACAACAGGTCTGGCTGGCCTTGGCCTCCTTGGGCAAACCTCTAATCAGCCTTTAAAACACTGGGGCTCCACCCTTTCTATCCTATGGAGAACTGTCATTCCAGTCCAGGAACCCATGGTTGAAAATGGAATTCCCACCCAAAATTTCCCAAATATCCAAAGGCTGCTTTCAGAGAAAAGCTGCAAGGACAGACAGGTCTGGCTTGACTTGGCCTCTGGAGACTGCTTCTCATCTGCCTTCAAACCCTGGGGTTCTGTGGTTTCCTTCCTATAGAAAAGAACTGTCCCTCTTGTCCAGGCCTTGGCCTCAAGCACTTGACCACTCTAAAGACACAGGAGCTCTGTGATCAGTGGGGTGGAGACTGAGGACAGCTTTGGAGCCCTGGGAGGGACTGAAGGGTGGTTTCAGAGATGTTGGATCCTTTTGACATAGTAGAGAAGAGCCAGCTGAAAAGGAAAAATTAATTCCAAGGGCAGCTGGGAGGCCCAGACTGGACATGACAAGAAAGGAATTTCCCTACCAGGGCAGGGCTACATCCCAGCACATGCCCCAGGAGGAGCCTGGAGAGCCCAAGAATGAGTGGGCAGGCAGAGGCAGGCAGGAGGCAGAGCTGTGAAAGGGAAGGCCCAGCCAGGTGGGACAATGGGGGAAATGACTGGGCCCAGGACAGAGGTCCAGGGCAGGGGGCACAGTGGGACAGCCTCTGGCACAGGGCACAGGGATGGGCAGCAGCAGCTGGGCCCTGACAGAGCCAACTTGACAGCACTTTGGCCATGGCTTCTGGCCCCTGGGCCTGAGGCCACGTCCTTGGGGACAAGTGACCCTTGCAGGCCTGAGGCCTCATTGCCTCCTTGTCCCTGCTCAGCAGCCTGGCAGGAGCTGCCCCATGGTCCTGCCCTTGGCATTGCACATCCCCACATCCCAGTGCCCATCCCGGGAAGAACGCTGAGCAATGGAGGGACAGGATCTGCCTGGCCAGGGGCTGGGGCTCAGGCCTTGGCCCTGTGCATTCCTGAAACACATCTGGGTTTGGTTCCAAGTTTGAAACACATCATACAGTTTGTTTTGTGAGATCACTGAGCAGCTTCACCATCACAGAGAGGATTCTGTGACATCACAGAGTAGACTGCTACATCATGGCATGGCTGTATGACATCATAGAGTGGGCTGTGAGGTCAAAGTATGTGCTGCGACATTACAGAGTGGCAGTATGACATCACAGAGACTGGGTTGTGACAACACAGAGCTGGCTGTGACATGATACAGCAGGGTGTGAGGCCATAGAGCAGACTCTGCCATCATAGAGGGTGGCTCTGTGACATCAGAGAGTGGGTTGTGACATCACTGGCTGGCTGTGTATCATCATTGAGCCAGCTGTAACATCACACAACAGACTGCGATGTCACAGGCTGACTTTGTGACATCACAGTCTTCTATGAAATCACCTGGAGCTGCATGACATTCAAATGTGACATCCAGAGTATGCCATATGACATCACAGTTTGACATCCCAGAGTTGGCTCTGTGACATCATAGGGGGCTGTGTGACATCACAAGAAGGGTTTGTGGTATCAGAACGGCTGTGTGACATCACAGGTCTGTGTGAAGCCACTGGGGAGGTCACTCTGCCCCAGCCCCCCCTCACAGTTCCCCCCAGAGCAGTCTAACCCTGCTCATTCACAGCGGGGTCCCCTGTCCCCCCAGGTCCCCTTTGCCCCACCCCCCCCCCCCCAGAGGATGTTCCCAAGATGGACCCAAGAGCCTGACAGGGGGACAGGGGGCCAGGGGCCCTGGGGATGGGACAGGAGGACAGGGACCCCTGGCAATCAGAAGTGTCCCCAGGGCCAGAGCCTGGGCCAGGGCTCCTTCACCCTGTCACAAACGAGGCCTTGAGAGCAGTTGAAAAATCCCCAGCAAGGGATCAGCAAAAACCAGATTTAATATTAAGGGACAGCAGCACAAAGTTCCTTGGCAAGAGTCACTCTGCTCCTGACTGGACACTTGAGGCACACCAAGGAAACAAAGCAACAACAAAACCAAACCAAATCCAGGCAATCAAACCAGAAATGAACTGAGAACTGTCCCTGTGTCTGAGGACACAAGGACAGTGAGGGCAAGGATAAAAAACCCCAAAAGCTTAAGAGATTTCAAACTTAACAGGACTGAACTTATACCTTAATGGAACTGATACAACTTGACAATTTAGCAACAGAACAGTTCTTTAACAGTATTTGACTGAACTTAAAACCAGTGACTTAGCAATTGGACAGAGGAATAATGCCTGCAGTATTTAACTTACCTAATAACTTATATTAAGGGTAACAACTAGCACAAAAGAACAACAGTTAGAAGCATTTAACTTAGCTTAGACCTGGAGAATGATTTAACCTTACTTACAGGCCTGACAGACTGCAGCCAGTCCAAGGCACTCAAACCCCTCAGAGAGCAGCATTTCAGGACATTTCCCCAGCACAGCATTCCTGTGGGCACACAGACACAAAGAGGAAGTGCAAGGCACATGTGAGAAATTATTCTGAGAATAGGAAAGGCTCCCTTGGATGGGCTGCACCCCAGTGGGTGATTCACTGAGCCTGGAGGAGGGGGAAAGGCCCAGGATCTGTTGTTGGGATCCCCTGCATGCAGCAGTGGGAGAGTTCCTGGCTGGGACTTGATGCTCTCAAGGTCGCTGGCCCAGTTGATTCTCTGATCCTTTTGAGACACTGCAGGGCCCCAAGAGAGACTCCCGGTCCCAGCAATGGTTCATCCTGGCCTCACTTGGCATCAACAGAGGACATTTGGCACTGTGAGAACCGGGATGTTGCAGCACTGGGGAACAAAACCAAGGGCCATTGTGACACTGTGAAAGGGCTGAATGGAAGCAACAGTCCATGGTGACAGACAGGGTCCTGTGATGAGCCACAGAGGCCACTGTGACACTGCAGGGCCTTGTGGAACCGAGGCCATTATGCCACAGCTGGAACAGGGTGACCATTGGGAGAGGGGGGACAATGGAATCAGCACAGTGCTCCATTGCAAGGGACTCTGGGAACTGAGGGCCTTGTGACCCCAAGGGACCATTGGAACATTGTGGTGCCTCATGGAAGGATGGAGACCGGGGGTCCATTGCTGGGACACTGGGAACCAAGGAATTTATTGTGAGGCTGTGAGGCCCCATGGAGCCAAGAAGCCACTGTGACCCTGCAGGGCCTTGTGGAACCATGGGTCCATTGTGACAGAGCAAGACCTGGTGAATTGATGGAGGCCATTCTGACACTTTGGGATGTCATGGAACCAAGGGGCCATTGTGACATGGTCAGGGCCATAGAATGAAGGACCATTGTTGGACACTATCAGGCCCATAGAATAAGCAGGCCATTGTGACAATGATGGAACCAAGGAGACCATTGCTGCCCTGGAGGACCTCATGGATCCAAGAGGATCAACTGTGATACTGCAGGGCCTTGGGGACCAAGGACCTTGTGACACTGCAGGGCTGCATGGAACCAATGGTCCAATGTGACATTGCAGGGCCTCCTGTCCTCTGTGGTCCATTGTGCCCTTGTATTCCAACACAGGCACAGGCAGCCTTTGCACACTTGCCAGGTTCCACTTGTTCCAAGTTCCCAGGGCTAGGGGTCCTGGGGTGCTAGCCACAGCCACACAGGGCTGGGGTCTAATGCTGGGGCTTCCACTGACACCACTCC
>JALJVW010001362.1:0-22176 GCA_024865655.1 Emberiza elegans
GCCATAGTGGCTGGTGCAGATTTTTGCCTGTTGATTTGCTGTGCAGCAATCTGGTATTGCTGGAAGAGAAAATGGTGCGTGTTTTGTGATTTCTCTACTTCAAAGAGCTTCCTTTAAATGCTATTCATAGGCAGGGAACATTCCCAGTGAGGATGCTGTGGAATTGTGGCCAGTCCATGGTTGTTCAAAGAACTCTGCTGAGGGTTCTGCTGCTGCCCAGTGCTTTCATTGGCCTCTTAATTGCCGGGCCTTGTCCTGGGGGGCCCGCTGGGGCTGCAGCCAGTGCTGGCTCCCACTGAGGCTGCGTGGCCAAGAGCAGCCCCAGGGCCACAGGGCAGAGGCACAGCAAGGTGGGGAGGAGAAAGAGCAGGGACGAGATTGCCCTTGAAAGGGAGACGCGCTCTGGGGCCCACTCCTGGCCAGGGAGCCTGCCCAGAGCCGTCCCCTGCTCGCTGCGGCCTTGAGGGGCAGCTGTGCAGCTGGGCCAAGCTGTGCCAGCAGCTCCAGCCGTGCTGGGGAGCCTTGCCACCTCTGGGCCTCAGCCACCACCTCTCTCCACAGGTGCTCCCATGCATCTTCAGAAGAGGAGCTTAACAACTCAGGCAAAGTGCTCCCTACCTGTTATCCCAATTCTGCCCGTCTACCCCTATCTGCCCTGCCGTGGCCGCAGCACCATCACGAGGCCTTCCAAAAACCCACCCCTCCAAAACGAGACCCTCTGCCCCTGAGCCCCCTGGTCCTGTTCCCCGGCCAGTAGAGAAGGTGGGCAGGTCCTGTCTGCCAGGGCCGGGCTTGGCCCACATTTTTTGTTTCAATAAAGAAATGGAGTTGTCACAGCTCTGTCCAGGTGGTAGCAGCAGCAAAGCCCACCTGGCACCAGCACAGGCTGAGCTCCATGCCCAGGAGCAGCTGTGGATGCCCACGGTGTGGGCAGGCAGGAGCCAGGCAGGGGCTGCTGTGACCAGTGGCGGGGCCCTGAGGGCTGGGGGAGCCCATGGTGAGCGTCCCTGGGCTGAGGGCACATTTCCTTCTGGGGGATCATCTGGGCCTGCTTCTCATGAGACACACACAGGGATATTTTGGAGTCCCTGCTGAGGGGTGCAGGGGTCCCTTATGAGACACACAGGGATATTTTGGGGTCCCTGCTGAGGGGTGCAGGGATCCCTCATGAATCAGAAAGGAGTATTGATGGCCTCTCCTAAGGTGTGCAGGGATCCCTCATGAGGTGTTCAGCGGGGTTACATTTGAGGGGGTTTTTACTCTTCTCAGCACAGCAAAGGGTCACTTGGCTGAGGTTTTGCAAAGCTGGGGAAAGCCTCTTGCAAAGCCTTGGGCCCGGCCTGTGCGCACAGCGGGTGGGTGGAGCCCATCCCCTGGGGCCAGGCCGGGCTGCTCAGGCCGGGCCGGGCTGGGCCAGGCTCGGGCCCCGGCGGTGAAGGGCCGTGGCCCTGGGCCCTGATGAGGCTGCTGAGCTCCGCCCTGGCCCTGTGCTGCAGCCCAACACATTTACGTGCCCTGGCCCACAGGAGGCACCTGGGGCTGCCCCTGAGGCCGCGCCTTCTCCCACTCAAGGGGGCTGGCTCTGTTCCTTCGGAGGATCCAGAGCCTTGTACCTCAGCCTGATGGTGCAAAAGATCCCCCCAACATCCCTGAGCTTGCAGAAATAAAGGCTTTGTGCTCATTGTTATGTTTGCCCAATTATCCCATTATCAGAAATCCAAACAATATTAGAGGTAGCGGCAATTTTAATTGAATAGTTTAGAAAATATATAAAATTGGATACACTTGAAATATTGACAATATAATTTGATTAAAGTAAGGGATAATTTGGTTCCAATAATAGCGCATAAGCAAAAGATAACTACGGGGTATGGAGTGCAAGGTTCTCGGACCCTTGCCACCTCACGTACAAGCTTGCCAAGTGAAGATTCCTCTCTTATCTTGCCATGTGTCAATGCCATCTCCTCCCATTTTCAATTCATCACACTTCTACCTCCGCCCTCATCACAACCTTTACCGCGCATGCTCCACCACTTGTTTTGGTGGTCGCACAGGACTTTGGGGGTCATTTTTGATGAAGGCCTCCCCTCTTAGTCGATGTCCTTCAACTCACCCTTGGGTTACCCATGTGCACCACGCCAGTACAATGTAAGCCAAAACTAACATATTACTACACTTGGGGATCAAAGCAATAAATCTCCTATAGCTGGCATTTTCCTGAGACCCAACCAGATTTTTCCTTCTTTCTGTTATCTCTTGCTTTTTCCTGTCCTTGAACACCTGCAGGAAAGGGAGGGGTGGAACCTCTCCTTTCCCTTTCTTTCTCCGCATTACACCTTTTAACTGTTTTATTATCTCCAAATATGAATTACTGTATCAATATTGATTCCTGTTTCAATTTTGGCAGCAAAATTCATACCTATTTACCACAAAACCAATCGGGCTGATAGGTGAGCAAAGAGAATTCAAGTTCATTTGAAGCGCTGCTCAATTCAGGGTTGGCTTTTTTTGGAGTGAACTGATGCTAAGAACTATTTTCTCACATATGGTGGCATTTCTCTGCAAACAGGCTTTGATGAGAAATTTCTGACCACATTTGCTTTTGCTCTTTAAGATAAGTCAAGAACATGCGTAGCTTTGTTGAGGAATGGAGAATTGTTTGTAGCTCAGGAGGAGCCTTACATTTTAGCACAGGAGGAAGGTAAGGCACAGGTTTAAAGGCTTTCCCCTGCTGGAGTGACTCACTCTCAGAGGAGTCTGTGAGGAAAAGTGCCCTCAGCCACTGCCAGGGCTGTCTGCCTCCTCTGCAGGCTCAGTATTCTGGGAGGTCCACGAGCATCAGCTGCCACTGTATTTTCCTCGGAATATTTCTTGTTGTGCAGTACAAAGGAAGAATATTTTGTGCTAGATTCTCCTCTGGGCTTTCAGGTAAATCTCAGTAATTCTGGTGATTTTTATGTCCAGATGAACTTTTTACGGGTAGGAAGGAAAAGAAGAAGTACCATGGAAAAGTAATTGCTCAAAATGCGGGCGGACCAACCGCACTACAAATGAAATCTAAACTGAAGAATTGTTTTATTTTTTTTCCCCTGACAGGTAAGGCAAAACATGCAGTGCTAATAAAGTCTTTAAGAGATGCCACCAGCCCCCATCTGTATAAAAATCAAAGTGGTAAAGGATGAGAAAGGGCATGGGAAGAATCTCAGGCCTTCCTGTTGAAGGTGCAAGAGTATGAAAACTGACTCTGGCTGTTGCCCATAGGTAACCCGTGCTAATTGTCGAGGAGAGCAGGTGCCCAAGCTGTTGGTGGCCCAAGGCCTGCGTGGCTGGCCCAGTTGCAGTCCTAGCTGGACCAGGGCGGCGGGCTCGGGAGGGGAGGAGGTGGGGGGATCTCGGAAGGCTTCTGCTTCAGAGCCGGGCTGGGGGGCCGTGGGGGAGGCACGGAGGGCTGGTGCTCTGCTTTCTTGGGCAACTGCTGCTGCCGAGGCCGCGTGTGAGAGCTGTCAAAGCCGACGGTCTCGGGGCTCCCTGGGGGCGAGGGAGAGGCACGCCTTCTCGGCCAGGATGCTGGAGCGGCGGCAGCGCGGCTGTGGAGAGAGGAGGTGGCTGAGGCCCCAGCTGCCAGTGGCACACAGGGACCCTCCTGCACAGCAGGGCCCAGAGCTGGCAAGGCTCCCCAGCACGGCTGGAGCTGCTGGCACAGCTTGGCCCAGCTGCACAGCTGCCCCTCAAGGTCCCGGCGAGCAGGGGACGGCTCTGGGCAGGCTCCCTGGCCAGGAGCGGGCCCCAGAGCACCTCTGCCTTTCAAGGGTAATCTTGTCCCTGCTCTTTCTCCTCCCCACCTTGCTGTGCCTCTTCCCTGTGCCCCTGGGGCTGCTCTTGGACAGGCAGCCTCAGTGGGAGCCAGCACTGGCTGCAGCCCCAGCCGGCCCTCCAGGACAAGGCCCGGCAATTAAGAGGCCAATGAAAGCACTGGGCAGCAGCAGAACCCTCAGCAGAGTTCTTTGGACAACCATGGACTGGCCACAACTCCACTGCAGCCCCTCTGTTCCCTGAATGTTCCCTGACTTCAAACAGCTTTTAAAAGAGCTGGAGGGTAGAGATCAGCAACAACTTACTGTTTCTTTCCCTTCCACCACCGGAACCCAACATAGCACAGCAGCATGGAAATTGGCACAGTGAACAGTGTCACTACCGTGCCTATCATGCAGGACCTGCGCACATCCTGGGGGCAGATAATTCTTGGGGTGTTCCGTGCATTCTGGGCGTTTGTGTCTGACTTGCCAAGCACTTCTGTGGGAGCAATGGGGAGCGTGAGCCCGTGCTGTGCTGCACTGCTGAGCTGGCAGCACGGTGGATGCGGGCAGGACGTTCTCCGTTTCCCCCCGAGCTGGGGCCTGCAGGCACCTTGCTGCCCCTTGGCACAGGCTGTGCCACCCAACAAAGCCCAGCAGGCTGGGAGGAGAGCCCGGGGCCAGTGCAGCTGCTTGGGCAGTGGCTGCTTGGAGGGACAGGGGCCAAAGCCATCCCTGAGCAGCCACTGCCAGCCCCCAAAACCCCCTGCCCCGTGACAGCTGCCCCAGCCCCAGGGGACAGAGTCAGGCCCTGTCAGGACCCAGTGCAGCCCCTGCCCAGTCGGGAGCCAAGGCTGGCTCTGGCCCTGGGCTCACAGCAGGGCTCCCGCTCGGGGCTGCTCCCGTGCTTTGGGCCTCTAGGCACTCAGGGCCAACTCCGGAGCAGCTGCAGCGGGAGGGATTTTGGCACACGAGTCCCCTTTCCCTGGGACTGTGAACAAGCTCCAGAGGCCTCCAAGGCTCCAGAGGCTCCTCCAGCTTTGGCTGCAGCTGGGCCGTGCAAGGGCAGGCCCTGAGGGAAGAGCTGCTGCCACACAGCCCCACCGAGGGCTGAGCCTGCCACAGCAATGACCTCCTGTACCTGTGCCCATGTCTGGCATCTCCTCCTTTCCTGCATCAGAGGCTGGCACAAAGCCCTTGCTTCCTACAGGATATGGCCCCATCTGCGTGGACTTCTGCTTCATCACTTGAGAAAGGAAAAAGGACAGCTGGATCAATGGAAAAATTCAGCATCCCAGGAGGTGGCAACTTCAGGAGACAATAAATGTCAAGTCATGGATAAGGATCAGCAGAGAGAAGCTGAGCCCCAGGACAAGGCTGAGGGAAATGCACCCACCACGGCGCCTCTCCAGGTCACTCAGCATCTGGTCCAGGTGTTTGGCTGCCTCCAAGGATTTCTTGTCCTCTATGTCTTGGTTCTCCCATATAGGTGGGCCTTAATAAAAAGTTGTTCCATTGCTCCTTCAGGCCCGAGTGGCAGTGAGGGCACCTGGGTGACTGGTGCGCTCCAAGGCTGCCCCTCAACTCTGCCTTCCACTCAGGAGCAGGGCCAGGGGGACCTCGTGCCTGCAGTGGCCCCACACTGGGATGGAAGGAGCCCCTTGCAGGACAGTCGGGGCAGAAGTGACTCCCTGGAGCTGTCAGCAGCCCCAAACCCAGCCCCAGGCAGGGCCAGGCCTTGGCAGTGGCAGCAGGAGCAGCTCAGGCTGCCTGGGGCCGGCAAAGGAGCTGAGAAAGGCTCAGCCCCGGGGCACAGCCCTGGGCCCGGCCCCTTCCCTCTCTGCTCTTCTCCGTGGCTGCTTAGAGCACACGGAAGGACCCACTGCCATTGCACACGGGAGGAGGATGCACAGCTAAATGCTCCTTCCTCCCACTGACAGTGATCCTATGGGAGCCCTCAGGGCTCCAGAAGGGAGCAGGGCAAGATTTCCAGATTCTTTAAAGCCTGAGATTATGTAAAGGGACAGGGCTTATGAGTGAGCCCTTGCCACATGGACACTGATTGTTTTGTCAGGAAAATCATGCAGAGAACTTGCCTCCACCATGCCCTAGATTCCTCAAACTGTCATTCACCAGTTTTTCCATATAAGCCATGGCATGGACCCAGTCTAGAAGAGAACAAAGATAAGAACATTTCTATGCTGTGCTGGGATCCCCCTCTGCCTTTGGGAACTGGGCACTGCAAGGGGGTTGGGTAAGGGCAGGGAAGCCAGATGTGAATGGACAAGGCCAAAGCTGCAGAGGGGCCTGGGGAGCTCTGGGCTGGCTCCTGGTCACTCTCCACCCTCTTTGCAGGCCCTGTGACACAGCCCTGGAGAGGAAAAAGGGGCTGCCCAGGGCCCATGGGGGCTCTCTCCCTCCCCCAGAGGAAACCCTCCCTCAAGGCCTGGGGAAAACCATCCCCAGCGCTTCCCGGGGAGCAGGGGGCGCTGTCCCGGGGAAAGGGGAGCCAGGCTGCCGGCTCACCTGCTCCCCCCTGCGCTGGCAGCGGAGCAGCCTGGGCAGCCCTGGCAGGCAGGGCCACGGCCAGGAGGAGCAAGAGCAAGAGGCGCAGAGCAAGGGCCATGGTGCCTTGCCCTCTGCCAGTGCCGCAGCTCTTGCTGCCACCGCTGTCCTGACAGCGCTGTCCCAATGTCAGCAGCAACAGTTACCAAGGACTGAGGGGGGCTGGACATTGTTGTGCTGTAGAACCACAGGGCTCTGTGACCCCAGAGCCTGTTCGGATCTCAGCCTGCTGTGACCTCACAATCCTGCTGTGACCTCATGGCCTGCTTGGGGATGGAGTCATGGCTGGAATTTTCCTTCTTGGAGAGGGAGCTCGTCTTGCCTGGCAGTTGTATAAAAGGGCTGGCCTTGCCCCTCTAAGTCGACCTCACTGCTCTGTGTTCTGGGCACTGGCACAGGAGTTCACATCCAAGGATTTCTGAGCTCCTCAGGCACTGTCAGCCACGGCCCAGGATGTTGAGGAGTGAGTGATCTCTGGCTGGAGACAAGTGCCACATGCCCTCCTGTCAGCAGCTTCCCAGCTGGAAGTTTGGCACCTTGAGGAGGCCATGGCTAACACAGCCCTTTGGTTTCATAGGAAAGGTGAAGCCTTTACTTCACCAGTTGCTCTTCATGTGCAGTTTAAGGCACTGCTTCTTTTTGTGGTCCTCAAAGTCAATAAAACAGGGGGAAAAGTCACCCAACCTCTTCAATGCCTGGATACGCCAAAGGAAACCTTGAGGAGCACAGGGTGGGTCGGTGCTGCCTGACCAAGCCAGAGGCCTTCCATGATGGAATGGCTGCCTCAGTGACACGGTGCCAGAGTTCTTCAGCCTGGGCTGCTCCCAGCACTGTCACCAGGTGGGGGCCGCCCCCAAAAAGCCACACAATTTGGGGTGCAGCTGTAGGGCTCAACTGCTCTATGGCACAGGTGGAATGCATTGAGGGCAGGGACAAGGAACAAGGAGAGGTCTTCTGTATGACTCCCCAAGGTGTCTATTCCCAGGGAGGTCAGGGACAGAAAGACACAAGTCCAGGCTGTAGAAGGGGTTTTTCAACAAGGGGAGGCTCAAGGGGAGGGTAAAGAACTTTAACCAATTGGGAGAAACCTGGGGAGATGCATAAGGCAGGGAATAGAATGTTTAAACCAATTGGGAATTACAGGGGAGGGGAACAGTTTAAACAAACCAATGGGACCTCAAGGGATACGAAAATGACAGGGAAGATTCTGGAGAAAGGGGCAGGTATGAGGAGGGACTGACATTGCTCCTCCTAGGGGGAGGAACAGGGAACATTCAGGAGCAAAGGACAAGTCTTTGGAAAGATGGAAAAGTAGAGCAAAACCAACAAGAGAGGTGCAAAGGAACAATCCATTAAGGTTAAAATATGATATAACAATACAAAAGACCGCAGGGGATTATAGAACAGACTATTGAAGCTGAATTGTAATTGAAAACACCATAGAAACACACCACAACACCACAGTGCACGAGGGAAGAGTTAGAGATGCCACCACTCTGGACTTCTCTAATGCCCAGGACACATCAGCCCTGCCCAGCATCCTTGTCCCTCCTTTGGTGAGCTGTGGATCTGATGGAGGCACAGTTTGGAGAATGAGGAATTGCCTTGCTGGTCACATCCAGGGGGTTGTGCTCAATGGCTCAGAGGCCTGATGGATGTCAGTGACCAGTGGTGTCCCTCAGGGTGACAGCAAAACCTCCCTGGACACTGGGAACTCAGTGTCCTGATGGTGCTGCTGGACAAGAGAGCTGGAGGTGCCTCCAAAGCAGAACTGTTTGGATTGCCCAGGTCTTTCAGACTTGCTCAGTGAATGAGCAGCTGATTGAAGTGCAAAGATACTGAGAAACAACACAATCCCTTCCCTGGGAAGAAACATCTCCCCATCCAAACTCCCCTCCCTGTCTTTGTCCAGCTCCAAGAGGAACAGACATATATATATATATATATATATAAATACGCATTTATCTAACAAAATAACTTCAGTTTTAAATAAAATCTCTTTGTTTTATCCTTTTCCTATGAAGTAGTGGTTAGAAAGAAGTTTTATTTTATACATTACATTTACATTTATTTTATACATTACATTTGCATTTAGTAAAGACATTTAACAACAGATGTTTTTAAGGTGTCACCTATGGAAAAAACTGCAACGAATTCCTCCCTGACTGACATTCTTGAGTGCCTGCTGTCAGGGAGGGATCAGAAGGTCCTGTCCAGAGGGTGGGAGCAGATGTCTGCCCTCTTCTCCAGGATCTGCTTTGCAGCTTTTTTAATGGAATCATCCAGGTTTTCATCAGCATCTATGGAGAAGCAGAGAAAAGTCAACTAAGGGACCATAAAGAGCCATTGCAAATTTCTTTCAAGAAGTGTTTTTGAATACAAATGCAAGAGGGAGTGCCAGGAAGAAACTGAACATTCTCTTCTGAAGAAGATTGATTATTACAGACTGAGTTTTGGAGAGCCAATGCGCAGCTGCTCAGTACTTCCCAAAGAAATCCCTCATTTCTATCAGTTACTTGTCAGGAGTATATACATAAAATATAGATTTGATATTGCTCAATAACGAACCCTGGCAGTTTGCTTTAGCTATGAAGGGAAGAGACTCTTCTCAATGGGTTCCAGCTCTGCTGCTTGTTTGAATTAGAAGCAAAGCAAAACTTTTCTGTCGGTCACATCAAAGCCACGTAAGTTTCATGAGTCTGTGAAAGACATAATGGTATAAAAATTATTCCATTTTATAGTACTTACAGTCTTCTAATTCAGCCATGGGATAATTAGGCCATCATTCACTATATGAAGTAATGGTAAAAAGCACTGGAAAAGAAGATAGACCAAAAAAAAAAAAGTTTAGAAAAAGTGAATGAATTTCATAAAGAAAACCATGTAGAAAAAACCATATTATTTTTAAAGTACTCAAAGCCCTTTGATAACGGAGCCCTGATGCTCAGTCATGTGCAGCGCAGCCTCAGCTGTCCCTTTGAGGCCAGAACTGCCAAGGCTCAGGGCTGGGATGAGCCTTCACCCCAAACTGGCTCCAAGAATGATTGGGAATCAATGCAGAACAGGGCTCACACAAAGAGCAAAGTCTCAAGGCCAAAGCAAAACCTTCATCAGGTTGGGCTTGTTTTAACACTGAACTAGCAAATTTGCTTGTCCTGCAACACCACTGTTCCCACAAAACTTTACATGAGCTACTAAGCACTGTCCTGACTTGAAATGTGCTGCCCACACACTGTTGAGAACTTGCTCTGCCTCTGCCCTGTGCCCCTGGGGCTGCTCTTGGCCATGCAGCCTCAGTGGGAGCCAGCACTGGCTGCAGCCCCAGCGGGCCCCCCAGGACAAGGCCCAGCAATTAAGAGGCCAATGAAAGCTCTGGGCAGCAGCAGAACCCTCAGCAGAGTTCTTTGGACAACCATGGACTGGCCACAACTCCACAGCAGCATGACTAAGAGTCAGGCTACCAATGCTATGGAGCAGAGTTATAAGAAAACTGTGGAGAAAAATCAGCAACTGACCGTCTCTTCTCGTACAGCTTGCGAATGCCAAGATAGCAGCCTAGCAGCACGAGTGGCACTGTGAACATTGTCACCACTGTGCCTATCATGCACTTCCTGCGCACATCCTGGGGGCAGACAATTCTTGGGAGTCGCACTGGATCCGGGGCATATATTCCTGCTTCAGTGACAACATCTGTGGGAGCCATGGGGAGCGTGAGCCTGTGCTGTGCTGCACTGCTGAGCTGGCAGCACGGTGGATGCGGGCAGGACGTTCTCCGTTTCCCCCCGAGCTGGGGCCTGCAGGCACCTTGCCGCCCCTTGGCACAGGCTGTGCCACCCAACAAAGCCCAGCAGGCTGGGAGGAGAGCCCGGGGCCAGTGCAGCTGCTTGGGCAGTGGCTGCTTGGAGGGACAGGGGCCAAAGCCATCCCTGAGCAGCCACTGCCAGCCCTGGCCCTCCCTGCCCCGTGACAGCTCCCCCTGCCCAGGGGCACACAGCCAGCCCCTCTCAGGACACAATGGAGCCTTGCTCTGCCCCTCTGCCCTTTGCCCACATTGGGCACCTCATGCGGTCCCTCCCAGATTTTGGGACATGTCTCACACGCAGGGACCCCAGCAGGACTGCTCAGCCTGACTGAGCCTTGGCACAGCAATCACCTTCTGTGGCACTGTCTGGCATCTCCTCGCTTCCTGTATCGGTGGCTGGCACAGGTCCACTGCTTCCTCCAGGAAGTGCTGCCTTCCGGAAAGAGTTTTGGTCCATCTTTGGAGAAAGGAAAAGGGACAGCTGGATCAGGTGGAGCTGTTCCCCATTGGGGAGGTGGAATCTTCAGGAAGTTCTTTGCAGATGAACCTGATGATGAAGATGATCCTGTTGACGAAGATGATCCTGTTGATGAAGATGATCGGGATTCCCAACCCATACCCATTACTGAGCCTCTGGGAGATGGGCAGTGTAGGTCAAGGCCTTTCCCTGGGAGCAGCCAGCTAAGAGCCCAAAGCTCGGCCAGGGGGGCTTTGCTGCAGGAGCCAGGACAGAGCCATGCACGTGTGTGCCCTTGCCCTGCACCATCTGCTCGTGTGGCTCAGTGGTGCCCGTGCAGCTGAGCAGAGATGGCAGAAGGTTCTGTGACTGTTGAAATACAGGGGTGTCTGCAGGGAGGACTTTCCCAGGTCCTTTGGTGGATGTTGCACGCAAGCCCAGCTCCCATCGTAAGGGGTGAGTGGTGTGTCCCTGCTGACCCCACAGTCTGAGCCCTGCTTTTGTGGCATCCATTCACGGGAAATGGAAATATTTCTCTTCAAGGTCCCCTGAGAAGGAAGAAAAAACCTGGAGGAGCTAGTAAGTCCCTGAAGGAATCCCAACACTGAGAACAAAAATGGAGAGATGTGGTCAGCCAGTGTGGTGGGTGCATTCCCTCAGCCTTGTCCTGGGGCTCAGCAGCCAGGGCTTTGGCTGCACATTTGGACACTCCATGCCCAGCACAGCGGGAAGGGATCCTTGGCAGCCTCACTGCCCTGCTGCTGCTTCCACGCCTTGCAGGGCTGTTTCCCAGCCTAGCCTGGCCTGGCTGCAGCTTCTCCCCAGCCTCTGCAGGAAGGCATTTGGCATCAGCTCACAGGGAGCCCAAACTACACCACAGGCCTGAGATATCTGCGATTTCCCAGTCTCTGGGTAGATGCAGAGAGGCAGCTGTTTGCAGGAGGGAGGGCTCTGGAGCAGCTCCAAAACCCTGAGCATTTTCCTTGTCCTTTTCCATGTCTTTGACAAGTATTGCCTGGAGCAGAAGGGCACAGCACAGAGGAATTAGGGCATGCAGGCTCAGGGGTTCGGGTACTGAGGAGTCCTGTTCCAAGGGGCAGCAAGGTGCCTGCAGGCCCCAGCTCGGCGCGACACAGGGAGCGAGAACATCCTGCCCGCATTCAAAGTGCTGACAGCTCAGCAGTGCAGCACAGCACGAGCTCACGCTCCCCATTGCTCCCACAGATGCAGCTGGCACCTCAGCATGCGCTGATGATGCCTGGAGAAGAGTTTTCTGCTGGGAAACCCCTTGTTTGGTTAAGTTGATGGCCATAGTGGCTGGTGCAGAGATTTTTGCCTGTTGATTTGCTGTGCAGCAATCTGGTATTGCTGGAAGAGAAAATGGTGCGTGTTTTGTGATTTCTCTACTTCAAAGAGCTTCCTTTAAATGCTATTCATAGGCAGGGAACATTCCCAGTGAGGATGCTGTGGAATTGTGGCCAGGCCATGGTTGTTCAAAGAACTCTGCTGAGGGTTCTGCTGCTGCCCAGTGCTTTCATTGGCCTCTTAATTGCCGGGCCTTGTCCTGGGGGGCCCGCTGGGGCTGCAGCCAGTGCTGGCTCCCACTGAGGCTGCGTGGCCAAGAGCAGCCCCAGGGCCACAGGGCAGAGGCACAGCAAGGTGGGGAGGAGAAAGAGCAGGGACGAGATTGCCCTTGAAAGGGAGACGCGCTCTGGGGCCCGCTCCTGGCCAGGGAGCCTGCCCAGAGCCGTCCCCTGCTCGCTGCGGCCTTGAGGGGCAGCTGTGCAGCTGGGCCAAGCTGTGCCAGCAGCTCCAGCCGTGCTGGGGGCCTTGCCACCTCTGGGCCCAGCCACCACCTCTCTCCACAGGTGCTCCCATGCATCTTCAGAAGAGGAGCTTAACAACTCAGGCAAAGTGCTCCCCTACCTGTTATCCCAATTCTGCCCGTCTACCCCTATCTGCCCTGCCTGTGGCACGCAGCACCATCACGAGGCCTTCCAAAAACCCCCCCCTCCAAAAACGAGACCCTCTGCCCCTGAGCCCCCTGGTCCTGTTCCCGGCCAGTAGAGAAGGTGGGCAGGTCCTGTCTGCCAGGGCCGGGCTTGGCCCACGTTTTTTTGTTTCAATAAAGAAATGGAGTTGTCACAGCTCTGTCCAGGTGGTAGCAGCAGCAAAGCCCACCTGGCACCAGCACAGGCTGAGCTCCATGCCCAGGAGCAGCTGTGGATGCCCACGGTGTGGGCAGGCAGGAGCCAGGCAGGGGCTGCTGTGACCAGTGGGGGCCCTGAGGGCTGGGGAGCCCATGGTGAGCGTCCCTGGGCTGAGGGCACATTTCCTTCTGGGGATCATCTGGGCCTGCTTCTCATGAGACACACACAGGGATATTTTGGAGTCCCTGCTGAGGGGTGCAGGGGTCCCTTGATGAGACACACAGGAATATTTTGGGGTCCCTGCTGAGGGGTGCAGGGATCCCTCATGAATCAGAAAGGAGTATTGATGGCCTCTCCTAAGGTGTGCAGGGATCCCTCATGAGGGTGCAGCAGGGGTTACATTTGAGGGGGTTTTTACTCTTCTCAGCACTGCAAAGGGTCACTTGGCTGAGGTTTTGCAAAGCTGGGGAAAGCCTCTTGCAAAGCCTTGGGCCCGGCCCAGGGTGGGGCAGGGTGGGTGGAGCCCATCCCCTGGGGCCAGGCCGGGCTGCTCAGGCCGGGCCGGGCTGGGCCAGGCTCGGGCCCCGGCGGTGAAGGGCCGTGGCCCTGGGCCCTGATGAGGCTGCTGAGCTCCGCCCTGGCCCTGTGCTGCAGCCCAACACATTTACGTGCCCTGGCCCACAGGAGGCACCTGGGGCTGCCCCTGAGGCCGCGCCTTCTCCCACTCAAGGGGGCTGGCTCTGTTCCTTCGGAGGATCCAGAGCCTTGTACCTCAGCCTGATGGTGCAAAAGATCCCCCCAACATCCCTGAGCTTGCAGAAATAAAGGCTTTGTGCTCATTGCTATGTTTGCCCAATTATCCCATTATCAGAAATCCAAACAATATTAGAGGTAGCGGCAATTTTAATTGAATAGTTTAGAAAATATATAAAATTGGATACACTTGAAATATTGACAATATAATTTGATTAAAGTAAGGGATAATTTGGTTCCAATAATAGCGCATAAGCAAAAGATAACTACGGGGTATGGAGTGCAAGGTTCTCGGACCCTTGCCACCTCACGTACAAGCTTGCCAAGTGAAGATTCCTCTCTTATCTTGCCATGTGTCAATGCCATCTCCTCCCATTTTCAATTCATCACACTTCTACCTCCGCCCTCATCACAACCTTTACCGCGCATGCTCCACCACTTGTTTTGGTGGTCGCACAGGACTTTGGGGGTCATTTTTGATGAAGGCCTCCCCTCTTAGTCGATGTTTTTCAACTCACCCTTGGGTTACCCATGTGCACCACGCCAGTACAATGTAAGCCAAAACTAACATATTACTACACTTGGGGATCAAAGCAATAAATCTCCTATAGCTGGCATTTTCCTGAGACCCAACCAGATTTTTCCCTTCTTTCTGTAATCTCTTGCTTTTTCCTGTCCTTGAACACCTGCAGGAAAGGGAGGGGTGGAACCTCTCCTTTCCCTTTCTTTCTCCGCATTACACCTTTTAACTGTTTTATTATCTCCAAATATGAATTACTGTATCAATATTGATTCCTGTTTCAATTTTGGCAGCAAAATTCATACCTATTTACCACAAAACCAATCGGGCTGATAGGTGAGCAAAGAGAATTCAAGTTCATTTGAAGCGCTGCTCAATTCAGGGTTGGCTTTCTTTGGAGTGAACTGATGCTAAGAACTATTTTCTCACATATGGTGGCATTTCTCTGCAAACAGGCTTTGATGAGAAATTTCTGACCACATTTGCTTTTGCTCTTTAAGATAAGTCAAGAACATGCGTAGCTTTGTTGAGGAATGGAGAATTGTTTGTAGCTCAGGAGGAGCCTTACATTTTAGCACAGGAGGAAGGTAAGGCACAGGTTTAAAGGCTTTCCCCTGCTGGAGTGACTCACTCTCAGAGGAGTCTGTGAGGAAAAGTGCCCTCAGCCACTGCCAGGGCTGTCTGCCTCCTCTGCAGGCTCAGTATTCTGGGAGGTCCACGAGCATCAGCTGCCACTGTATTTTCCTCGGAATATTTCTTGTTGTGCAGTACAAAGGAAGAATATTTTGTGCTAGATTCTCCTCTGGGCTTTCAGGTAAATCTCAGTAATTCTGGTGATTTTTATGTCCAGATGAACTTTTTACGGGTAGGAAGGAAAAGGGAAGTAGCATGGAAAAGTAATTGCTCAAAATGCGGGCGGACCAACCGCACTACAAATGAAATCTAAACTGAAGAATTGTTTTATTTTTTTCCCCTGACAGGTAAGGCAAAACATGCAGTGCTAATAAAGTCTTTAAGAGATGCCACCAGCCCCCATCTGTATAAAAATCAAAGTGGTAAAGGATGAGAAAGGGCATGGGAAGAATCTCAGGCCTTCCTGTTGAAGGTGCAAGAGTATGAAAACTGACTCTGGCTGTTGCCCATAGGTAACCCGTGCTAATTGTCGATGAGAGCAGGTGCCCAAGCTGTTGGTGGCCCAAGGCCTGCGTGGCTGGCCCAGTTGCAGTCCTAGCTGGACCAGGGCGGCGGGCTCGGGAGGGAGGAGGTGGGGGGATCTCGGAAGGCTTCTGCTTCAGAGCCGGGCTGGGGGGCCGTGGGGGAGGCACGGAGGGCTGGTGCTCTGCTTTCTTGGGCAACTGCTGCTGCCGAGGCCGCGTGTGAGAGCTGTCAAAGCCGACGGTCTCGGGGGCTCCCTGGGGCGAGGGAGAGGCACGCCTTCTCGGCCAGGATGCTCTGGAGGCGGCGGCAGCGCTGCTGTGGAGAGAGGAGGTGGCTGAGGCCCCAGCTGCCAGTGGCACACAGGGACCCTCCTGCACAGCAGGGCCCAGAGCTGGCAAGGCTCCCCAGCACGGCTGGAGCTGCTGGCACAGCTTGGCCCAGCTGCACAGCTGCCCCTCAAGGTCCCCGGCGAGCAGGGGACGGCTCTGGGCAGGCTCCTGGCCAGGAGCGGGCCCCAGAGCACCTCTGCCTTTCAAGGGTAATCTTGTCCCTGCTCTTTCTCCTCCCCACCTTGCTGTGCCTCTTCCCTGTGCCCCTGGGGCTGCTCTTGGACAGGCAGCCTCAGTGGGAGCCAGCACTGGCTGCAGCCCCAGCGGGGCCCCCCAGGACAAGGCCGGCAATTAAGAGGCCAATGAAAGCACTGGGCAGCAGCAGAACCCTCAGCAGAGTTCTTTGGACAACCATGGACTGGCCACAACTCCACTGCAGCCCCTCTGTTCCCTGAATGTTCCCTGACTTCAAACAGCTTTTTAAAAAGAGCTGGAGGGTAGAGATCAGCAACAACTTACTGTTTCTTTCCTTCCACCACGGAACCCAACATAGCACAGCAGCATGGAAATTGGCACAGTGAACAGTGTCACTACCGTGCCTATCATGCAGGACCTGCGCACATCTGGGGGGGGCAGATAATTCTTGGGGTGTTCCGTGCATTCTGGGCGTTTGTGTCTGACTTGCCAAGCACTTCTGTGGGAGCAATGGGGAGCGTGAGCCCGTGCTGTGCTGCACTGCTGAGCTGGCAGCACGGTGGATGCGGGCAGGACGTTCTCCGTTTCCCCCCGAGCTGGGGCCTGCAGGCACCTTGCTGCCCCTTGGCACAGGCTGTGCCACCCAACAAAGCCCAGCAGGCTGGGAGGAGAGCCCGGGGCCAGTGCAGCTGCTTGGGCAGTGGCTGCTTGGAGGGACAGGGGCCAAAGCCATCCCTGAGCAGCCACTGCCAGCCCTGGCCCTCCCTGCCCCGTGACAGCTGCCCCAGCCCCAGGGGACAGAGTCAGGCCCTGTCAGGACCCAGTGCAGCCCCTGCCCAGTCGGGAGCCAAGGCTGGCTCTGGCCCTGGGCTCACAGCAGGGCTCCCGCTCGGGGCTGCTCCCGTGCTTTGGGCCTCTAGGCACTCAGGGCCAACTCCGGAGCAGCTGCAGCGGGAGGGATTTTGGCACACGAGTCCCCTTTCCCTGGGACTGTGAACAAGCTCCAGAGGCCTCCAAGGCTCCAGAGGCTCCTCCAGCTTTGGCTGCAGCTGGGCCGTGCAAGGGCAGGCCCTGAGGGAAGAGCTGCTGCCACACAGCCCCACCGAGGGCTGAGCCTGCCACAGCAATGACCTCCTGTACCTGTGCCCATGTCTGGCATCTCCTCCTTTCCTGCATCAGAGGCTGGCACAAAGCCCCTTGCTTCCTACAGGATATGGCCCCATCTGCGTGGACTTCTGCTTCATCACTTGAGAAAGGAAAAAGGACAGCTGGATCAATGAAAATTCAGCATCCCAGGAGGTGGCAACTTCAGGAGACAATAAATGTCAAGTCATGGATAAGGATCAGCAGAGAGAAGCTGAGCCCCAGGACAAGGCTGAGGGAAATGCACCCACCACGGCGCCTCTCCAGGTCACTCAGCATCTGGTCCAGGTGTTTGGCTGCCTCAAAGGATTTCTTGTCCTCTATGTCTTGGTTCTCCCATATAGGTGGACCTTAATGAAAAGTTGTTCCATTGCTCCTTCAGGCCCGAGTGGCAGTGAGGGCACCTGGGTGACTGGTGCGCTCCAAGGCTGCCCCTCAACTCTGCCTTCCACTCAGGAGCAGGGCCAGGGGGACCTCGTGCCTGCAGTGGCCCCACACTGGGATGGAAGGAGCCCCTTGCAGGACAGTCAGGGCAGAAGTGACTCCCTGGAGCTGTCAGCAGCCCCAAACCCAGCCCCAGGCAGGGCCAGGCCTTGGCAGTGGCAGCAGGAGCAGCTCAGGAAGCCTGGGGCCGGCAAAGGAGCTGAGAAAGGCTCAGCCCGGGGCACAGCTCTGGGCCCAGCCCCTTCCCTCTCTGCTCTTCTCCGTGGCTGCACAGAGCACACGCAAGGACACACTGCCATTGCACACGGGAAGAGGATGCACAGCTAAATGCTCCTTCCTCCCACTGACAGCGATCCTATGGGAGCCCTCAGGGCTCCAGAAGGGAGCAGGGCAAGATTTCCAGATTCTTTAAACCCTGAGATTATGTAAAGGAACAGGGCTCATGAGTGAGCCCTTGCCACATGGACACTGATTGTTTTGTCAGGAAAATCATGCAGAGAACTTGCCTCCACCATGCCCTAGATTCCTCAAACTGTCATTCACCAGTTTTTCCATATAAGCCATGGCATGGACCCAGTCTAGAAGAGAACAAAGATAAGAACATTTCTATGCTGTGCTGGGATCCCCCTCTGCCTTTGGGAACTGGGCACTGCAAGGGGGTTGGGTAAGGGCAGGGAAGCCAGATGTGAATGGACAAGGCCAAAGCTGCAGAGGGGCCTGGGGAGCTCTGGGCTGGCTCCTGGTCACTCTCCACCCTCTTTGCAGGCCCTGTGACACAGCCCTGGAGAGGAAAAAGGGGCTGCCCAGGGCCCATGGGGGCTCTCTCCCTCCCCCAGAGGAAACCCTCCCTCAAGGCCTGGGGAAAACCATCCCCAGCGCTTCCCGGGGAGCAGGGAGCGCTGTCCCGGGAAAGGGGAGCCAGGCTGCCGGCTCACCTGCTCCCCGCGCTGGCAGCGGAGCAGCCTGGGCAGCCCTGGCAGGCAGGGCCACGGCCAGGAGGAGCAAGAGCAAGAGGCGCAGAGCAAGGGCCATGGTGCCTTGCCCTCTGCCAGTGCCGCAGCTCTTGCTGCCACCGCTGTCCTGACAGCGCTGTCCCAATGTCAGCAACAGTTACCAAGGACTGAGGGGCTGGACATTGTTGTGCTGTAGAACCACAGGGCTCTGTGACCCCAGAGCCTGTTCGGATCTCAGCCTGCTGTGACCTCACAATCCTGCTGTGACCTCATGGCCTGCTTGGGGATGGAGTCATGGCTGGAATTTTCCTTCTTGGAGAGGGAGCTCGTCTTGCCTGGCAGTTGTATAAAAGGGCTGGCCTTGCCCCTCTAAGTCGACCTCACTGCTCTGTGTTCTGGGCACTGGCACAGGAGTTCACATCCAAGGATTTCTGAGCTCCTCAGGCACTGTCAGCCACGGCCCAGGATGTTGAGGAGTGAGTGATCTCTGGCTGGAGACAAGTGCCACATGCCCTCCTGTCAGCAGCTTCCCAGCTGGAAGTTTGGCACCTTGAGGAGGCCATGGCTAACACAGCCCTTTGGTTTCATAGGAAAGGTGAAGCCTTTACTTCACCAGTTGCTCTTCATGTGCACTTTAAGGCACTGCTTCTTTTTGTGGTCCTCAAAGTCAATGAAACAGGGGGAAAAGCCACCCAACCTCTTCAATGCCTGGATATGCAAAGGACACCTTGAGGAGCACAGGGTGGGTCGGTGCTGCCTGACCAAGCCAGAGGCCTTCCATGATGGAATGGCTGCCTCAGTGACACGGTGCCAGAGTTCTTCAGCCTGGGCTGCTCCCAGCACTGTCACCAGGTGGGGGCCGCCCCCAAAAAGCCACACAATTTGGGGTGCAGCTGTAGGGCTCAACTGCTCTATGGCACAGGTGGAATGCATTGAGGGCAGGGACAAGGAACAAGGAGAGGTCTTCTGTATGACTCCCCAAGGTGTCTATTCCCAGGGAGGTCAGGGACAGAAAGACACAAGTCCAGGCTGTAGAAGGGGTTTTTCAACAAGGGGAGGCTCAAGGGGAGGGTAAAGAACTTTAACCAATTGGGAGAAACCTGGGGAGATGCATAAGGCAGGGAATAGAATGTTTAAACCAATTGGGAATTACAGGGGAGGGGAACAGTTTAAACAAACCAATGGGACCTCAAGGGATACGAAAATGACAGGGAAGATTCTGGAGAAAGGGGCAGGTATGAGGAGGGACTGACATTGCTCCTCCTAGGGGGAGGAACAGGGAACATTCAGGAGCAAAGGACAAGTCTTTGGAAAGATGGAAAAGTAGAGCAAAACCAACAAGAGAGGTGCAAAGGAACAATCCATTAAGGTTAAAATATGATATAACAATACAAAAGACCGCAGGGGATTATAGAACAGACTATTGAAGCTGAATTGTAATTGAAAAAACACCATAGAAAACACACCACAACACCACAGTGCACGAGGGAAGAGTTAGAGATGCCACCACTCTGGACTTCTCTAATGCCCAGGACACATCAGCCCTGCCCAGCATCCTTGTCCCTCCTTTGGTGAGCTGTGGATCTGATGGAGGCACAGTTTGGAGAATGAGGAATTGCCTTGCTGGTCACATCCAGGGGGTTGTGCTCAATGGCTCAGAGGCCTGATGGATGTCAGTGACCAGTGGTGTCCCTCAGGGTGACAGCAAAACCTCCCTGGACACTGGGAACTCAGTGTCCTGATGGTGCTGCTGGACAAGAGAGCTGGAGGTGCCTCCAAAGCAGAACTGTTTGGATTGCCCAGGTCTTTCAGACTTGCTCAGTGAATGAGCAGCTGATTGAAGTGCAAAGATACTGAGAAACCACACAATCCCTTCCCTGGGAAGAAACATCTCCCCATCCAAACTCCCCTCCCTGTCTTTGTCCAGCTCCAAGAGCAACAGACATTTATATACATATATATATATAAATACGCATTTATCTAACAAAATAACTTCAGCTTTAAATAAAACTTCTTTGTATTATCCTTTTCCTATGAAGTAGTGGTTAGAAAGAAGTTTTATTTTATACATTACATTTACATTTATTTTATACATTACATTTGCATTTAGTAAAGACATTTAACAACAGATGTTTTTAAGGTGTCACCTATGGAAACTGCAACGAATTCCTCCCTGACTGACATTCTTGAGTGCCTGCTGTCAGGGAGGGATCAGAAGGTCCTGTCCAGAGGGTGGGAGCAGATGTCTGCCCTCTTCTCCAGGATCTGCTTTGCAGCTTTTTTAATGGAATCATCCAGGTTTTCATCAGCATCTATGGAGAAGCAGAGAAAAGTCAACTAAGGGACCATAAAGAGCCATTGCAAATTTCTTTCAAGAAGTGTTTTTGAATACAAATGCAAGAGGGAGTGCCAGGAAGAAACTGAACATTCTCTTCTGAAGAAGATTGATTATTACAGACTGAGCTTTGGAGAGCCAATGCGCAGCTGCTCAGTACTTCCCAAAGAAATCCCTCATTTCTATCAGTTACTTGTCAGGAGTATATACATAAAATATAGATTTGATATTGCTCAATAACGAACCCTGGCAGTTTGCTTTAGCTATGAAGGGAAGAGACTCTTCTCAATGGGTTCCAGCTCTGCTGCTTGTTTGAATTAGAAGCAAAGCAAAACTTTTCTGTCGGTCACATCAAAGCCACGTAAGTTTCATGAGTCTGTGAAAGACATAATGGTATAAAAATTATTCCATTTTATAGTACTTACAGTCTTCTAATTCAGCCATGGGATAATTAGGCCATCATTCACTATATGAAGTAATGGTAAAAAGCACTGGAAAAGAAGATATTTTCAAAAAAAAGTTTAGAAAAAGTGAATGAATTTCATAAAGAAAACCATGTAGAAAAAACCATATTATTTTAAAGTACTCAAAGCCCTTTGATAACGGAGCCCTGATGCTCAGTCATGTGCAGCGCAGCCTCAGCTGTCCCTTTGAGGCCAGAAGTGCCAAGGCTCAGGGCTGGGATGAGCCTTCACCCCAAACTGGCTCCAAGAATGATTGGGAATCAATGCAGAACAGGGCTCACACAAAGAGCAAAGTCTCAAGGCCAAAGCAAAACCTTCATCAGGTTGGGCTTGTTTTAACACTGAACTGGAGCAAATTTGCTTGTCCTGCAACACCACTGTTCCCACAAAACTTTACATGAGCTACTAAGCACTGTCCTGACTTGAAATGTGCTGCCCACACACTGTTGAGAACTTGCTCTGCCTCTGCCCTGTGCCCCTGGGGCTGCTCTTGGCCATGCAGCCTCAGTGGGAGCCAGCACTGGCTGCAGCCCCAGCGGGCCCCCCAGGACAAGGCCCAGCAATTAAGAGGCCAATGAAAGCTCTGGGCAGCAGCAGAACCCTCAGCAGAGTTCTTTGGACAACCATGGACTGGCCACAACTCCACAGCAGCATGACTAAGAGTCAGGCTACCAATGCTATGGAGCAGAGTTATAAGAAAACTGTGGAGAAAAATCAGCAACTGACCGTCTCTTCTCGTACAGCTTGCGAATGCCAAGATAGCAGCCTAGCAGCACGAGTGGCACTGTGAACATTGTCACCACTGTGCCTATCATGCACTTCCTGCGCACATCCTGGGGCAGACAATTCTTCTGGGAGTCGCACTGGATCCGGGGCATATATTCCTGCTTCAGTGACAACATCTGTGGGAGCCATGGGGGCGTGAGCCTGTGCTGTGCTGCACTGCTGAGCTGGCAGCACGGTGGATGCGGGCAGGACGTTCTCCGTTTCCCCGAGCTGGGGCCTGCAGGCACTGCTGGAGGAGCTGCTCAAGCTGTGTTTGGGCGTGAGGTGCAGCCACTACCTTTAACTCTTGTCCAGAGGTGGAACTGTGGACAGAGCAGGTGGCTGAGGC
>JALJVW010001363.1:0-10483 GCA_024865655.1 Emberiza elegans
ATGCTGCCAGTAGCACCTCCTCCCTGCCAAACTCCAGAGAAAGTTCTTGACCACTTGCAGAGAAGCATAAAGTTAACAATCAGGTGTGCTCCTGTGGCCAGGGCAGCCCTGGAGGGAGAAAGAGATGGGGAGAAGGAGATATTGGGAAGGAGGTTGTAAGAAGAGGGTAGTTGAGAGCAATCAGAGCCTGCTGGAGCATCCACGGTGCTGGCCATCCTTTACATTGTGCATTTTCAACTACTCAAAATTTGGGTTTTAGGAACAAGAATTCTACTACTCTTTTCGATTAAAACCTTAAGGAAAAGGGTTTTCCACCTTCTGCAAAACTCTTTATACATCACTCAGATTTTCTGAAGAACAGATGACTGTCTATATGAGTGAGCTATAACAAGGATGGTCTCAGAAGAAACACGTATAATTTCAGAAGTAATTTTCAAATTTAGTCAGCCAGATCCAAGTGGCTGTACTTAAATCTCCTACTAGCCATTTGGCTTCTAAATCATGAGGCAGAATCATGAATAACAGATGTTTTGTGATGAGGAGTGACTAAAAGCTGAGTACTTCTTTGAGATCTGAGTATTTTTAGACCATGACAGCCTTCTAGGTAGCTGGGCATAAAAATTACCCTTCTTCCTCCTGCTCTCAAATCTTATGCTGGAGATGAGAGTGTAGTTTGTTATTGCTACTGAGACTTTTGCTGGAATTTTTTTAACGTCTCCCTGTAATTTTTTAGAGAATCAAATTTGATTTCTTCCCTTACTTCTCCCATCTTCAAGAAGTCTACTTTGGAAATAGAATGAGCTCTTCAGCATTTTTATTTTGTTCTGCTTTGAAGAAAAAGCACTGTAAATCACCTAGAAAATGCTTTCCATGGAAAAATATTTTCCAAGCAGATAAAATTCACCCTTTCAAAAACACTTCTCTCCACTGCTGTGATGCATGCAAATTTTATTTTGTAAACAATGGCTTTGGTTTGAAAATGAAAGAAAGGTTTCACTTCACTGACTGACATTATTTTGCTTGGCTTTATAGAAGACTATTAGAAGGCTAAAATCACCACCTACAATTAATGATGCGTCAATGTTTACACAGGTCCATTCATATGATGGTACAACCTGGATAGAGATTATCTCTTTCAAAGTGGGAAAGGCAGGCTCCTACTTCGCACTGCTTAAGCTGTAGCATCTCAATGTTAACAGAGGGTTAAATCTGCACTGGTGAAAAATTGACATGAACATATTGATTTTGATTAAATATTGTTACAAAGGCAGATTTTACGCTGCATGTTTTCCTCGTCTCAGTGTCTTTTTAATTTCTGAGGCTTGTTATGTTAATTCCAGTACTACTTAGATTTGATCATAACTACCAAAACAGTGCATCTTTTAAGAACTAGCTTGAATTTTAACCATGAGAGTGATGCTGTCATTCCCTGCCTAGAACTTTAGGACTGACATCTCTTTTAAGTAGAAAATGCTCTATGGGTTCCTAGCTTTCTGTTTGCACTTTTAAGGTGGGATTCAGGCACCTGGTGTTCAAAAAATGTCATCTACCTTCAGGGTTCCTAGCAGTGGTGAGTATTGGTGTAATATTAAAAGTCAGCCAAGACATGCAGCACGTTGCTGTTTGTGGGCTGTGAGTAAGGTGGGATTCAGGCACCTGATTTCATGCGAACATTGTGAGACATAAGTAAATGTGACAAGACATTCACGTGTCTAACAGTTAAAAGGGCAGCAAATGTGGGCAGTTCTTGATTTTGCGAACTGTTCATTTTCAGCAAATGTATCTTTTCCATTTCAGTTCCATCACAAAAGAGCATTCATTGAAAGTTTCTTTGATATTAACTCCTGTGAAGTAATAAAAGAAAACAGTGGACTCCTAGTGATAAAACAACTCAACAACAAAAATTATTCAAATTCTGAAAAGTTGAACAATGTTCAAACTTTGGTGCAATCTCGTGTAATCCAAAATGGCAAAAGTGTAAAAATCTTGCAAAGACATATAGGGTGCATCTTATTAAGGGTGTGTGATTAACAACATAGATGTTTGTGAAATGGAGGCTCTACTGGAGCTTTATCATTTTAGTGCATCAGTTAGATAGTCACTTGATGCAATTAAATGACTCTATTTGATAGAGCAGGCAGCAACATTTTAATGGGCATTTGCCTTCTACATTTTCCTCTAGAGATGGAGGTTTTTAATAGGAAAGACTGTGGCCAGAAAATCTGGAGAGGAGCAACGTACCATAAACCTGGAAAGTAGCTTGTCTTGCATCATTTGCTTTTCTGCAAATACTACCTCATATGTGTACAGAAAAAAAAAAAACAAAACCCAACAAAAATCAACTAGAAAAAGTAACTCTTAAACATATAATGGGGTAATAATAATAGGTTTTTAAAAATCTGCAGATTGTCTTTTCCAAATTCCTCTCCCAGCCATGTCCTAAAGAACATTTTTTCACAGAGAAAATGGCTGCAAGATTGATGGAGTTCCATTCAATCATCATATGTTGATTAGCATACGCTTAATAAAAAGCTTATTAGCACATGCTCCAGTCTAAGCATGTCACTCAGAGAAGGTATAACAATATTGATGCTTTTTTTTACTGTGACAGAAACATGGGTACACTGGTTCTGCAATTTTAAAATCATCAGGCAATAAAAAATAGAAAACAATGCCACACTTTTATTTTATAAAATGGAGATCAGAATGGGTTTCAGTAATTCTTCTTGCTCCTATTCATTTGAAATTAGAGTACCTAACTGTTTTTCTCATAAATGCCACTTCAAGTGATGCTTTATTGCCTTCGGCTATGAAAGAGGACAATACATTTTAATTTGTATTGCTATAATTAAGCCTGAAATTTGATTTGATTTGATTTTTATATAGTCTCCCTGGTCAGGCATTGTGATGATGATATTTTGCTGTTCAGAATTCAGGACTACAAAAATACTATTTTGGCCAGAGTAATGTGACGGGTGATGCAAGATTTGCAGTTCTAACAGGTTAACAAGTGTTATTTTCTCTCTGTCACTTTCACCAATCTCATCAGAAGAAGACCTTATCATAGTTTTATTTTTGTTTTGTTTTTTTTTTTTAATAAATTTTTAAGTGAATTTCAATGTCATTTTTCTCACTTAAATTCCAGGTATATGATACAGATAATAGCTGGACTTTAGACTCATTTAACTCTAACAGTAATACCAAATCCTTTAGCTGATGGAGAACAGCAGTACCTTAATCCCATTTTATCCTGCAGGAGATTGACTTTCTCTGGTTCCATTTGATGACAATAAAAAACCATGACAGGCAGAACAAACTCATATTGCTGTGGGCAACTACTTTTGGTAGAAATCAATCCCTGTCTTTTTCAGGGAGCAGGTGTCCTTTGTCTGGCTATCACGAGCATTCCATGTGGTTATGAAGAGAGCATTGAGTTTTGGCAGGTCAGACTTTAAAACATCGGGAGGAATAGCACGTGCTTGGTTGGCATCCTCAATCTTTTGGGATTTCTGGGATGTGCTCAGGCATCATCATTCCTCTTCTCTCAAGACTATCAAAAGTTCCTCCTTCCTCAAGATCATCCAGCAACATTATTTTCTTGGCAGCAGGACCAAAACTTCTACAAACAGGCCTACCCAGAGCCTAGCCTAGTCTAAATGAAGTATGTAAAGAAAGATGGAAATGAGGTTTTTAGATAATTCACATCAAATTTAGGAAAACAGGATATCTTTCTAGAAATACAACTCTTTTCAATTCTCAAGGCTCGCAAAGCTTCATTTTAAAATTTTGCTGATATTTCTTTATCTACTTTTTCCTGGGTTTTGTACCTATTTTAAATTAGTTCTGGTTTACAATTGCACAACATTCAAAGAAAACAAAAGTAAATACTCATCACATTTGTTGTAGCTCATTAACCTACTATTGAGCTGAGTTTTGATATTTTCCTAATCGTTGCGGGTATACAGAGCGTTTTTATTCATTCAGATTTAGTTTCAAAACTACCTGACACTGTTTTATGTGAAAGCTAGTGGAGAATCTATATTGCTTGCAGTGAACAACCCAGCAGCAATCAGAGAATGTCCACATTATAAGGAGTGCCCGTGGAGATACTATGAAGTACAGCTGTTTCACAGAAAAAAGAATTTAACTGGTTTTGGTTGTTTGTTTTGTGTTTGGTTGGTTTTGGGGTTTTGTTTTTTTTTTGGTTTGGCTTTTTGTTTTGTTTGGGGTTTTTTTTGATTTGGTTTGGTTTTTTTTTTTTTTTCCTTTTCCTTTGGTTCTCTTTTGTTTGTTTGAGTTTTTGGGGGAGGTTTTGGTTTTATTTCTTTATTTCTTTATTTTAACTAGGCGGTTTCCACAAAGTTTTTCCAAAAGACAAGTCTTTCTACATCTACTTTTAAGGTCATTAATATCTGTCTTCTACCCCAAAAGACCTTTTGAAAGGTTAGACACATTTTAGTTGTACTTTCTGGGCTTAAGCACTGCTGTTCTCTTGCAGAGTTCTCGTTTTCTTTCAGGTCACACAAAAATTTTGTTAGAATTTGTAAAAACTCCATACAAAGCATTCCACCCCAACCACCCCTATGATACAAAGGTGGCTACAGGACTTGAAGTCAGATGTACACCTATTGGAGCCCTTGGAAGAACCATCGCACATATCAACCTCTTCAGAGACATCCAGAAGGTTCAGAACCTGAATTTCCACAGGTTTTCTATTTTTCCTACTAATAAGTAAGCTTCTCAGATTACCTGGGTTCAGGTTGTAAACTGGAGAGTGATAGAAAAAAATCAACAAAATGCTAAAGGAAAGAATAGGGTTACTTTTTCTCAAAGATTTCTTGAAGCAATTATCTTATACCAATGGTTTGAAGAGTTGATGTGGTTTAGAAAATTTTCAAAGTTTATGTGGGTGAAGGAAAGAAAAAAACTTCTTCTAATTTTCTTCTAATACATTTCTGTAGAGATGTGGTTTAGACAGAGCATGCAGTTGATGACAGACAAAAAAGCACAAATTTGGACAGAAATACTGGGGGTTAGGTTTCACCTCATTGGCAGGGTGTCCAACTGTATGGAGGCCAGACAAGCAAGGATAAGGAGAAAAAATTGTCCCTCTTATTTCAGAACTGTGCTTTATCCATCCCAAAGTGGAGTGAATCAATGGCTGCACTTGGCCTTCTCTGGTTGGAATTCCCAGATATCTCATCCCTGCCATTGTGTCAGGCAGACTGTGTCGGCAAAAGGGATAAGGGACACGAGCCTTCCCAGAAGCAGCAAACTGTGCATTATCCTACCTAAGGAAGTTCTGGATCAGTACATATTTGAACGTTTTGCTCAGTTTTGCTAGAATAGGTTTTTCTTTGATGTTCCTTGTCATGGGATTGGAGACTTTTCCCAGGGATAAGTTGCTGTCTGTTACCACAGCTGAATTTGTCTAGATGCTTGAAAGCAGTTGAATGGTACCAAGGCATGAATTATTGAATTCCTCAAAAGTGGCAGAATGGAACATTCATAACATCAACTGTTACCTTGCTGAGAGACTTCACAAGAATTTGATCTTTCCTGTCTCAGCTTGAAGTGGTGGATCTGAGGAGGACGGAGAGCAGCATGTGGCTGCCACATCAAAACCCAGGAAGCTGCAAAGGTGCTGCAGATCTTGTAACCGACCACTAGCGAAGGAAAAGGCAGTTGTCAAAAGTGCTTGCATTCGAATATTAGAGTGAATAAAATCGCAGGAGTGTGGTAAGGTACTGTTTTCTATCAGTTTGCAAGCTGTGCACACAATCCCAGTGTGGCTCGGCTTGGTTGTTCGCCTTTCGGAAGGTGCCGCTCTCTCCGGCTCCCGGAGGCAAAGAAGCGGCTTCTTCGCGCAAAGAGCATTGTGCCGGTCGCAGAGCACTGTGCCGGTCGCGGTGTGCTCAAGCGCGGCTTCTGCGAAAGAAGCCAAGGACCGGCGCTTAGCTCGGGCGAGTGCCGTACCTTCGTCTTTAGCGTCTCTTGTCGCCTACAGCTAAGCAAAAAGCTTTTCCACTATGTCTCGCAAGGAGAAACTGTGCCAGTACAGAAATCATCTCCTATCGTGTTCTAGAGGTGCACGGAGCTCTGCAGAGCGTTTTGCAAGAAGCAAAAGAAAGTAGTCCAAAACGACTTGCATTGAATGTTAGCGTGAATAAAATCGCAGGAGAGTGGTAAGGTACTGTTTTCTATCAGTTTGCAAGCTGTGCACACAATCCCAGTGTGGCTCGGCTTGGTTGTTCGCCTTTCGGAAGGTGCCGCTCTCTCCGGCTCCGGAGGCGAAGAAGCGGCTTCTTCGGCGCAAAGAGCATTGTGCCGGTCAGCGGTGTGCTCGAAGCGCGGCTTCTGCGAAAGAAGCCAGGGACCGGCGCTTAGCTCGGGCGAGCGCCGTACCTTCGTCTTTAGCGTCTCTTGTCGCCTACACCTAAGCAAAAAGCTTTTCCACTATGTCTCGCAAGGAGAAACTGTGCCAGTACAGAAATCATCTCCTATCGTGTTCTAGAGGTGCACGGAGCTCTGCAGAGCGTTTTGCAAGAAGCAAAAGAAAGTAGTCCAAAACGACTTGCATTCGAATGTTAGCGTGAATAAAATCGCAGGAGAGTGGTAAGGTACTGTTTTCTATCAGTTTGCAAGCTGTGCACACAATCCCAGTGTGGCTCGGCTTGGTTGTTCGCCTTTCGGAAGGTGCCGCTCTCTCCGGCTCCCGGAGGCGAAGAAGCGGCTTCTTCGCGCAAAAGAGCATTGTGCCGGTCGCGGTGTGCTCCGAAGCGCGGCTTCTGCCGAAAGAAGCCAGGGACCGGCGCTTAGCTCGGGCGAGCGCCGTACCTTCGTCTTTAGCGTCTCTTGTCGCCTACAGCTAAGCAAAAAGCTTTTCCACTATGTCTCGCAAGGAGAAACTGTGCCAGTACAGAAATCATCTCCTATCGTGTTCTAGAGGTGCACAGAGCTCTGCAGAGCGTTTTGCAAGAAGCAAAAGAAAGTAGTCCAAAACGACTTGCATTCGAATGTTAGCGTGAATAAAATCGCAGGAGAGTGGTAAGGTACTGTTTTCTATCAGTTTGCAAGCTGTGCACACAATCCCAGTGTGGCTCGGCTTGGTTGTTCGCCTTTCGGAAGGTGCCGCTCTCTCCGGCTCCCGGAGGCGAAGAAGCGGCTTCTTCGCGCAAAGAGCATTGTGCCGGTCGCAGAGCAGTGTGCCGGTAGCGGTGTGCTCGAACCGCGGCTTCTGTTAGTTGGAAATTATAAAGGGTTATTTTATACAATGCTCTTGTCAGAAGGTGTTTACCAGCAGTCCATGGACAGTCTGACCACCCTGCAACTGTCCTTCGGTGTAATATTCCTCTGGAAAACCCTCTCTCTAAAGTCTTACATTTTACAAAAAGTACAAAGGGCGCGAGGGAGCAGGAGTAAAGTGCTGGATGCTCCCGGAGAAGCTTCTCATAGGCTGCTAATTAAGGGTGCAACAGGTCACCAATTAACCCTTTTCCTGAGAGTTAGTTGATGCAGTGGTCTAAGAGTTTCCTTCCTCCTCTTCTCCAAGGTGCTGGCAGAGTCACAGCATGCCTCTGAAGGAGTGCTGCTGAGCGGACTCCGTGCAGTCAGAGGAATTTCCTGGGCCTGCAGGGAGTACTCAAAGTGGCAGTGAGGTGGTAAGTGTGGGGCCATGATTCGGGGATGAGCTTAGCATGGCTGTGTTGGGATTATGCTGCCAGTAGCACCTCCCTCCCTGCCAAACTCAGAGAAAGTTCTTGACCACTTGCAGAGAAGCATAAAGTTAACAATCAGGTGTGCTCCTGTGGCCAGGGCAGCCCTGGAGGGAGAAAGAGATGGGGAGAAGGAGATATTGGGAAGGAGGTTGTAAGAAGAGGGTAGTTGAGAGCAATCAGAGCCTGCTGGAGCATCCACGGTGCTGGCCATCCTTTACATTGTGCATTTTCAACTACTCAAAATTTGGTTTTTAGGAACAAGAATTCTACTACTCTTTTCGATTAAAACCTTAAGGGAAAAGGGTTTTCCACCTTCTGCAAAACTCTTTATACATCACTCAGATTTTCTGAAGAACAGATGACTGTCTATATGAGTGAGCTATAACAAGGATGGTCTCAGAAGAAACACGTATAATTTCAAGTAATTTTCAAATTTAGTCAGCCAGATCCAAGTGGCTGTACTTAAATCTCCTACTAGCCATTTGGCTTCTAAATCATGAGGCAGAATCATGAATAACAGATGTTTTGTGATGAGGGGTGACTAAAAGCTGAGTACTTCTTTGAGATCTGAGTATTTTAGACCATGACAGCCTTCTAGGTAGCTGGGCATAAAAATTACCCTTCTTCCTCCTGCTCTCAAATCTTATGCTGGAGATGAGAGTGTAGTTTGTTATTGCTACTGAGACTTTTGCTGGAAATTTTTTAACGTCTCCCTGTAATTTTTTAGAGAATCAAATTTGATTTCTTCCCCTTACTTCTCCCATCTTCAAAAGTCTACTTTGGAAATAGAATGAGCTCTTCAGCATTTTTATTTTGTTCTGCTTTGAAGAAAAAGCACTGTAAATCACCTAGAAAATGCTTTCCATGGAAAAATATTTTCCAAGCAGATAAAATTCACCCTTTCAAAACACTTCTCTCCACTGCTGTGATGCATGCAAATTTTATTTTGTAAACAATGGCTTTGGTTTGAAAATGAAAGAAAGGTTTCACTTCACTGACTGACATTATTTTGCTTGGCTTTATAGAAGACTATTAGAAGGCTAAAATCACCACCTACAATTAATGATGCGTCAATGTTTACACAGGTCCATTCATATGATGGTACAACCTGGATAGAGATTATCTCTTTCAAAGTGGGAAAGGCAGGCTCCTACTTCGCACTGCTTAAGCTGTAGCATCTCAATGTTAACAGAGGGTTAAATCTGCACTGGTGAAAAATTGACATGAACATATTGATTTTGATTAA
Organism: Emberiza elegans; assembly: GCA_024865655.1. Classification (NCBI taxonomy): domain Eukaryota; kingdom Metazoa; phylum Chordata; class Aves; order Passeriformes; family Fringillidae; genus Emberiza; species Emberiza elegans. Next base: position 8,965 of record JALJVW010001363.1, read on the forward strand.
ATATTGTTACAAAGGCAGATTTTACGCTGCATGTTTTCCTCGTCTCAGTGTCTTTTTAATTTCTGAGGCTTGTTATGTTAATTCCAGTACTACTTAGATTTGATCATAACTACCAAAACAGTGCATCTTTTAAGAACTAGCTTGAATTTTAACCATGAGAGTGATGCTGTCATTCCCTGCCTAGAACTTTAGGACTGACATCTCTTTTAAGTAGAAAATGCTCTATGGGTTCCTAGCTTTGCTGTTTGCACTGTGAGTAAGGTGGGATTCAGGCACCTGGTGTTCAAAAGAATGGGAGTCATCTACACCTTCAGCACTGGAATTGGCCTGCTAGAGCCAACAGGTTATAGACCCTCCTGATGCAGTGGTGAGTATTGGTGTAATATTAAAAAGTCAGCCAAGACATGCAGCACGTAGTGAACTAACAGTTAAAAGGGCAGAATTGTTAGATTAGTTATACATGATGTGGGCAGTTCTTGATTTCATGCCGAACATTGTAGACATAAGAAATGTGACAGTATTCACTGTCACACAGCAAATGTATCTTTTCTGTTCATTTCAGTTCCATCACAAAAGAGCATTCATTGAAAGTTTCTTTGATATTAACTCCTGTGAAGTAATAAAAGAAAACAGTGGACTCCTAGTGATAAAACAACTCAACAACAAAAAATTATTCAAATTCTGAAAAGTTGAACAATGTTCAAACTTTGGTGCAATCTCGTGTAATCCAAAATGGCAAAAGTGTAAAAATCTTGCAAAAGACATATAGGGTGCATCTTATTAAGGGTGTGTGATTAACAACATAGATGTTTGTGAAATGGGGCTCTACTGGAGCTTTATCATTTTAGTGCATCAGTTAGATAGTCACTTGATGCAATTAAATGACTCTATTTGATAGAGCAGGCAGCAACATTTTAATGGGCATTTGCCTTCTACATTTTCCTCTAGAGATGGAGGTTTTTAATAGGAAAGACTGTGGCCAGAAAATCTGGAGAGGAGCAACGTACCATAAACCTGGAAAGTAGCTTGTCTTGCATCATTTGCTTTTCTGCAAATACTACCTCATATGTGTACAGAAAAGAAAAAACAAAACCCAACAAAAATCAACTAGAAAAAGTAACTCTTAAACATATAATGGGGTAATAATAATAGGTTTTTAAAAATCTGCAGATTGTCTTTTCCAAATTCCTCTCCCAGCCATGTCCTAAAGAACATTTTTTCACAGAAAATGGCTGCAAGATTGATGGAGTTCCATTCAATCATCATATGTTGATTAGCATACGGCAAATAAAAGCTTATTAGCACATGCTCCAGTCTAAGCATGTCACTCAGAGAAGGTATAACAATATTGATGCTTTTTTTTTTACTGTGACAGAAACATGGGTACACTGGTTCTGCAATTTTAAAATCATTTAAAATCAATGCCACACTTTTATTTTATAAAATGGAGATCAGAATGGGTTTCAGTAATTCTTCTTGCTCCTATTCATTTGAAATTAGAGTACCTAACTGTTTTCTC
>JALJVW010001365.1:0-27399 GCA_024865655.1 Emberiza elegans
GCCACACTGGGATTGTGTGCACAGCTTGCAAACTGATAGAAAACAGTACCTTACCACTCTCCTGCGATTTTATTCACGCTAACATTCGAATGCAAGTCGTTTTGGACTACTTTTTTTTTGCTTTTGCAAAACGCTCTGCAGAGCTCTGTGCACCTCTAGAACACGATAGGAGATGATTTCTGTACTGGCACAGTTTCTCCTTGCGAGACATAGTGGAAAAGCTTTTTGCTTAGGTGTAGGCGACAAGAGACGCTAAAGACGAAGGTACGGCGCTCGCCCGAGCTAAGCGCCGGTCCCTGGCTTCTTTCGGCAGAAGCCGCGCTTCGAGCACACCGCGACCGCGCTGGCAATGCTTTTTTGCGCGAAGAAGCCGCTTCTTCGCCTCCGGGAGCCGGAGAGAGCGGCACCTTCCGAAAGGCGAACAACCAAGCCGAGCCACACTGGGATTGTGTGCACAGCTTGCAAACTGATAGAAAACAGTACCTTACCACTCTCCTGCGACCGGCACAGTGCCTGCGACCGGCACAATGCTTTTTGCGCGAAGAAGCTGCTTCTTTGCCTCCGGGAGCCGGAGAGAGCGGCAATCCCTTCCGAAAGGCGAACAACCAAGCTGAGCTAACACTGGGATTGTGTGCACAGCTTGCAAACTGATAGAAAACAGTACCCTTACCACAATATCTCCGCGATTTTATTCACGCTAACATGGAACCCAAGTCGTTTTGATTAGGAGATGATTTCTGCAAAATGGCAAAACGCTCTGCAGATGGGATTGTGTGTACAGCTTGCAAACTGATAGAAAACAGTACCTTACCACTCTCCTGCGATTTTATTCACGCTAACATTCGAATGCAAGTCGTTTTGGACTACTTTCTTTTTGCTTGCAAAACGCTCTGCAGAGCTCTGTGCACCTCTAGAACACGATAGGAGATGATTTCTGTACTGGCACAGTTTCTCCTTGCGAGACATAGTGGAAAAGCTTTTTGCTTAGGTGTAGGCGACAAGAGACGCTAAAGAGAAGGTACGGGCACTCGCCCGAGCTAAGCGCCGGTCCCTGGCTTTTTCGGCAGAAGCCGCGCTGGAGCACACACCGCGACCGGCACAAACGTTTGTTTTGCGCGAAGAAGCCGCTTCTTCGCCTCGGAGCCGGGAGAGCGGCACCTTCCGAAAGGCGAACAACCAAGCCGAGCCACACTGGGATTGTGTGCACAGCTTGCAAACTGATAGAAAACAGTACCTTACCACTCCTGCGATTTTATTCACGCTAACATTCGAATGCAAGTCGTTTTGGACTACTTTTTTTTGCTTTTTGCAAAACGCTCTGCAGAGCTCTGTGCACCTCTAGAACACGATAGGAGATGATTTCTGTACTGGCACAGTTTCTCCTTGCGAGACATAGTGGAAAAGCTTTTTGCTTAGGTGTAGGCGACAAGAGATTTTTAAAGATGAAGGTACGGCGCTCGCCCGAGCTAAGCGCCGGTCCTTGGCTTCTTTCGGCAGAAGCCGCTTTCGAGCACACCGGAGCACACCGCGACCGGCACAATGTTGTTTTGCGCGAAGAAGCCGCTTCTTCGCCTCCGGGAGCCGGAGAGAGCGGCACCTTCCGAAAGGCGAACAACCAAGCCGAGCCACACTGGGATTGTGTGCACAGCTTGCAAACTGATAGAAAACAGTACCTTACCACTCTCCTGCGATTTTATTCACGCTAACATTCGAATGCAAGTCGTTTTGGACTACTTTTTTGCTTGCAAAACGCTCTGCAGAGCTCTGTGCACCTCTAGAACACGATAGGAGATGATTTCTGTACTGGCACAGTTTCTCCTTGCGAGACATAGTGGAAAAGCTTTTTGCTTAGGTGTAGGCGACAAGAGTTAAAGACGAAGGTACGGCACTCGCCCGAGCTAAGCGCCCAAATTTGGCTTTTTTCGGCAGAAGCCGCGCTTCGAGCACACCGCGACTGAAGACGGCACAATGCTTTTTGCGCGAAGAAGTTTTTTTTCGCCTCCGGGAGCCGGAGAGAGCGGCACCTTCCGAAAGGCGAACAACCAAGCCGAGCCACACTGGGATTGTGTGCACAGCTTGCAAACTGATAGAAAACAGTACCTTACCACCTCCTGCGATTTTATTCACGCTAACATTCGAATGCAAGTCGTTTTGGACTACTTTTTTTGCTTTTGCAAAACGCTCTGCAGAGCTCCGTGCACCTCTAGAACACGATAGGAGATGATTTCTGTACTGGCACAGTTTCTCTTTGCGAGACATAGTGGAAAAGTTTTTTCCTTAGGTGTAGGCGACAAGAGACGCTAAAGACGAAGGTACGGCGCTCGCCCGAGCTAAGCGCCGGTCCCTGGCTTCTTTTCGGCAGAACCCGCGCTTCGAGCACACCGCGACCGGCACAATGCTCTTTGCGCGAAGAAGCCGCTTCTTCGCCTCCGGGAGCCGGAGAGAGCGGCACCTTCCGAAAGGCGAACAACCAAGCCGAGCCACACTGGGATTGTGTGCACAGCTTGCAAACTGATAGAAAACAGTACCTTACCACTCTCCTGCGATTTTATTCACGCTAACATTCGAATGCAAGTCGTTTTGGACAACTTTCTTTGCTTCTTGCAAAACGCTCTGCAGAGCTCTGTGCACCTCTAGAACACGATAGGAGATGATTTCTGTACTGGCACAGTTTCTCCTTGCGAGACATAGTGGAAAAGCTTTTTTTTGCTTAGGTGTAGGCGACAAGAGACGCTAAAGACGAAGGTACGGCTTCGCCCGAGCTAAGCGCCGGTCCCTGGCTTTTTTCGGCAGAAGCCGCGCTTGCAAAGGAGCACACCGCGACCGGCACACAATGCTGCGACCAAACAATTTGCGCGAAGAAGCCGCTTCTTCGCCTCCGGGAGCCGGAGAGAGCGGCACCTTCCGAAAGGCGAACAACCAAGCCGAGCCACACTGGGATTTGTGCACAGCTTGCAAACTGATAGAAAACAGTACCTTACCACTCTCCTGCGATTTTATTCACGCTAACATTCGAATGCAAGTCGTTTTGACTACTTATTTTTTGTTTTTTGCAAAACGCTCTGCAGAGCTCCGTGCACCTCTAGAACACGATAGGAGATGAGATTTCTGTACTGGCACAGTTTCTCCTTGCGAGACATAGTGGAAAAGCTTTTTGCTTAGGTGTAGGCGACAAGAGACGCTAAAGACGAAGGTACGGCGCTCGCCCGAGCTAAGCGCCGGTCCTTTGGCTTCTTTCGGCAGAAGCCGCGCTTCGGAGCACACCGCGACCGGCACAATGTTTTGCGCGAAGAAGCCGCTTCTTCGCCTCCGGGAGCCGGAGAGAGCGGCACCTTCCGAAAGGCGAACAACCAAGCCGAGCCACACTGGGATTGTGTGCACAGCTTGCAAACTGATAGAAAACAGTACCTTACCACTCTCCTGCGATTTTATTCACGCTAACATTCGAATGCAAGTCGCTTTTGACTACTTTTTTTTTTCTTGCAAAACGCTCTGCAGAGCTCTGTGCACCTCTAGAACACGATAGGAGATGATTTCTGTACTGGCACAGTTTCTCCTTGCGAGAGACATAGTGGAAAAGCTTTTTGCTTAGGTGTAGGCGACAAGAGACGCTTAAAGACGGAAGGTACGGCACTCGCCCGAGCTAAGCGCCGGTCCCTGGCTTTTTCGCAGAAGCAATTCGAGCACACCGCGACCGGCACAGTAATGTCGCGACCGGCACAATGCTTTTTTGCGCGAAGAAGCCGCTTCTTCGCCTCCGGGAGCCGGAGAGAGCGGCACCTTCCGAAAGGCGAACAACCAAGCCGAGCCACACTGGGATTGTGTGCACAGCTTGCAAACTGATAGAAAACAGTACCTTGTTTACCACTCTCCTGCGATTTTATTCACGCTAACATTCGAATGCAAGTCGTTTTGACTACTTTCTTTTTGCTTTTTGCAAAACGCTCTGCAGAGCTCCGTGCACCTCTAGAACACGATAGGAGATGATTTCTGTACTGGCACAGTTTCTCCTTGCGAGACATAGTGGAAAAGCTTTTTGTTTAGGTGTAGGCGACAAGAGACGCTTAAAGACGAAGGTACGGCACTCGCCCGAGCTAAGCGCCGGTCCCTGGCTTCTTTTCGGCAGAAGCCGCGGTTCGAGCACACCGCGACCGGCACAATGCAATCTTTTTGCGCGAAGAAGCCGCTTTTTCGCCTCCGGGAGCCGGAGAGAGCTGCACCTTCCGAAAGGCGAACAACCAAGCCGAGCCACACTGGGATTGTGTGCACAGCTTGCAAACTGATAGAAAACAGTACCTTACCACTCTCCTGCGATTTTATTCACGCTAACATTCGAATGCAAGTCGTTTTGACTACTTTCTTTCATTTCTTGCAAAACGCTCTGCAGAGCTCCGTGCACCTCTAGAACACGATAGGAGATGATTTCTGTACTGGCACAGTTTCTCCTTGCGAGACATAGTGGAAAAGCTTTTTGCTTAGGTGTAGGCGACAAGAGACGCTTAAAGATTTGAAGGTACGGCGCTCGCCCGAGCTAAGCGCCGGTCCCTGGCTTTTTTCGGCAGAAGCCGCGGTTCGAGCACACCGCGACCGGCACAATGCTCTTTTGCCAAGAAAAAATTGCTTCTTTCGCCTCCGGGAGCCGGAGAGAGCGGCACCTTCCGAAAGGCGAACAACCAAGCCGAGCCACACTGGGATTGTGTGCACAGCTTGCAAACTGATAGAAAACAGTACCTTACCACTCTCCTGCGATTTTATTCACGCTAACATTCGAATGCAAGTCGTTTTGGACTACTTTCTTTTGCTTTTTGCAAAACGCTCTGCAGAGCTCTGTGCACCTCTAGAACACGATAGGAGATGATTTCTGTACTGGCACAGTTTCTCCTTGCGAGACATAGAAAAAGTTTTTTTGCTTAGGTGTAGGCGACAAGAGACGCTAAAGACGAAGGTACGGCGCTCGCCCGAGCTTAAGCGCCGGTCCCTGGCTTCTTTTCGGCAGAAGCCGCGCTGGAGGAGAGCACACCGCGACCGGCACAATGCTCTTTGCGCGAAGAAGCTGCTTCTTTCGCCTCCGGGAGCCGGAGAGAGCGGCACCTTCCGAAAGGCGAACAACCAAGCCGAGCCACACTGGGATTGTGTGCACAGCTTGCAAACTGATAGAAAACAGTACCTTACCACTCTCCTGCGATTTTATTCACGCTAACATTCGAATGCAAGTCGTTTTGGACTACTTTTTTTTGCTTCTTGCAAAACGCTCTGCAGAGCTCTGTGCACCTCTAGAACACGATAGGAGATGATTTCTGTACTGGCACAGTTTCTCCTTGCGAGACATAGTGGAAAAGCTTTTTGCTTAGGTGTAGGCGACAAGAGACGCTAAAGACGAAGGTACGGCACTCGCCCGAGCTAAGCGCCGGTCCTTGGCTTTTTCGGCAGAAGCCGCGATCACTCTCGAGCACACCGCGACCGGCACAATGCTCTTTTGCGCGAAGAAGCGCTTCTTCGCCTCCGGGAGCCGGAGAGAGCGGCACCTTCCGAAAGGCGAACAACCAAGCCGAGCCACACTGGGATTGTGTGCACAGCTTGCAAACTGATAGAAAACAGTACCTTACCACTCTCCTGCGATTTTATTCACGCTAACATTCGAATGCAAGTCGTTTTGGACTACTTTTTTTTTTTTGCAAAACGCTCTGCAGAGCTCTGTGCACCTCTAGAACACGATAGGAGATGATTTCTGTACTGGCACAGTTTCTCCTTGCGAGACATAGTGGAAAAGCTTTTTGCTTAGGTGTAGGCGACAAGAGACGCTAAAGACGAAGGTACGGCGCTCGCCCGAGCTAAGCGCCGGTCCTGGCTTTTTCGGCAGAAGCCGCGCTTCGAGCACACCGCGACCGGCACAATGCGTTTTTTGCGCGAAGAAGCCGCTTCTTCGCCTCCGGGAGCCGGAGAGAGCGGCACCTTCCGAAAGGCGAACAACCAAGCCGAGCCACACTGGGATTGTGTGCACAGCTTGCAAACTGATAGAAAACAGTACCTTACCACTCTCCTGCGATTTTATTCACGCTAACATCTGAATGCAAGTCGTTTTGGACTACTTTTTTTTTCTTGCAAAACGCTCTGCAGAGCTCTGTGCACCTCTAGAACACGATAGGAGATGATTTCTGTACTGGCACAGTTTCTCCTTGCGAGACATAGTGGAAAAGCTTTTTGCTTAGGTGTAGGCGACAAGAGACGCTAAAGACGAAGGTACGGCGCTCGCCCGAGCTAAGCGCCGGTCCTTGGCTTCTTTCGGCAGAAGCCGCGCTTCGGAGCACACCGCGACCGGCACAATGCTGTTTGCGCGAAGAAGCCGCTTCTTCGCCTCCGGGAGCCGGAGAGAGCGGCACCTTCCGAAAGGCGAACAACCAAGCCGAGCCACACTGGGATTGTGTGCACAGCTTGCAAACTGATAGAAAACAGTACCTTACCACTCTCCTGCGATTTTATTCACGCTAACATTCGAATGCAAGTCGTTTTGGACTACTTTCTTTTACTTCTTGTAAACGCTCTGCAGAGCTCCGTGCACCTCTAGAACACGATAGGAGATGATTTCTGTACTGGCACAGTTTCTCCTTGCGAGACATAGTGGAAAAGCTTTTTGCTTAGGTGTAGGCGACAAGAGACGCTAAAGACGAAGGTACGGGCTCGCCCGAGCTAAGCGCCGGTCCTGGCTTCTTTTCGGCAGAAGCCGCGCTTCGAGCACACCGCGAGCACACTGCGACCGGCACAATGCTTTTTTGCGCGAAGAAGCCGCTTTTCGCCTCCGGGAGCCGGAGAGAGCGGCACCTTCCGAAAGGCGAACAACCAAGCCGAGCCACACTGGGATTGTGTGCACAGCTTGCAAACTGATAGAAAACAGTACCTTACCACTCTCCTGCGATTTTATTCACGCTAACATTCGAATGCAAGTCGTTTTGACTACTTTTTTTGCTTCTTGCAAAACGCTCTGCAGAGCTCTGTGCACCTCTAGAACACGATAGGAGATGATTTCTGTACTGGCACAGTTTCTCCTTGCGAGACATAGTGGAAAAGCTTTTTGCTTAGGTGTAGGCGACAAGAGACGCTAAAGACAAAGGTACGGCGCCCGCCCGAGCTAAGCGCCGGTCCCTGGCTCTTTTCGGCAGAGAAGCAGTTCGAGCACACCGCGAGCACACCGCGACCGGCACAATGCTCTTTGCGCGAAGAAGCCGCTTCTTCGCCTCCGGGAGCCGGAGAGAGCGGCACCTTCCGAAAGGCGAACAACCAAGCCGAGCCACACTGGGATTGTGTGCACAGCTTGCAAACTGATAGAAAACAGTACTTACCACTCTCCTGCGATTTTATTCACGCTAACATTCGAATGCAAGTCGTTTTGGACTACTTTCTTTTGCTTCTTGCAAAACGCTCTGCAGAGCTCTGTGCACCTCTAGAACACGATAGGAGATGATTTCTGTACTGGCACAGTTTCTCCTTGCGAGACATAGTGGAAAAGCTTTTTTGCTTAGGTGTAGGCGACAAGAGACGCTAAAGACGAAGGTACGGCCCTCGCCCGAGCTAAGCGCCGGTCCTTGGCTTCTTTCGGCAGAAGCCGCGCTTCGAGCACACCGCGACCGGCACAATGTTTTGCGCGAAGAAGCCGCTTCTTCGCCTCCGGGAGCCGGAGAGAGCGGCACCTTCCGAAAGGCGAACAACCAAGCCGAGCCACACTGGGATTGTGTGCACAGCTTGCAAACTGATAGAAAACAGTACCTTACCACTCTCCTGCGATTTTATTCACGCTAACATTCGAATGCAAGTCGTTTTGGACTACTTTCTTTTGCTTCTTGCAAAACGCTCTGCAGAGCTCTGTGCACCTCTAGAACACGATAGGAGATGATTTCTGTACTGGCACAGTTTCTCCTTGCGAGACATAGTTGAAAAGCTTTTTGCTTAGGTGTAGGCGACAAGAGACGCTAAAGACGAAGGTACGGCGCTCGCCCGAGCTAAGCGCCGGTCCTTGGCTTCTTTCGGCAGAAGCCGCGGTTCGAGCACACCGCGACCGGCACAATGCGCACAATGCTCTTTGCGCGAAGAAGCCGCTTCTTCGCCTCCGGGAGCCGGAGAGAGCGGCACCTTCCGAAAGGCGAACAACCAAGCCGAGCCACACTGGGATTGTGTGCACAGCTTGCAAACTGATAGAAAACAGTACCTTACCACTCTCCTGCGATTTTATTCACGCTAACATTCGAATGCAAGTCGTTTTGGACTACTTTCTTTTGCTTCTTGCAAAACGCTCTGCAGAGCCCTGTGCACCTCTAGAACACGATAGGAGATGATTTCTGTACTGGCACAGTTTCTCCTTGCGAGACATAGTGGAAAAGCTTTTTGCTTAGGTGTAGGCGACAAGAGAATCTAAAGACGAAGGTACGGCGCTCGCCCGAGCTAAGCGCCGGTCCCTGGCTTTTTCGGCAGAAGCCGCGCTTCGAGCACACCGCGACTAAACCACAGTGCGACGACGGCACAATGCTCTTTTGCGCGAAGAAGCCGCTTCTTCGCCTCCGGGAGCCGGAGAGAGCGGCACCTTCCGAAAGGCGAACAACCAAGCCGAGCCACACTGGGATTGTGTGCACAGCTTGCAAACTGATAGAAAACAGTACCTTACCACTCCTCCTGCGATTTTATTCACGCTAACATTCGAATGCAAGTCGTTTTGGACTACTTTCTTTTGCTTCTTGCAAAACGCTCTGCAGAGCTCTGTGCACCTCTAGAACACGATAGGAGATGATTTCTGTACTGGCACAGTTTCTCCTTGCGAGACATAGTGGAAAAGCTTTTTGCTTAGGTGTAGGCGACAAGAGACGCTAAAGACGAAGGTACGGCGCTCGCCCGAGCTAAGCGCCGGTCCCTGGCTTCTTTCGGCAGAAGCCGCGCTTCGGAGCACACCGCGACCGGCACAATGCTCTTTTGCGCGAAGAAAGCTTCTTCGCCTCCGGGAGCCGGAGAGAGCGGCACCTTCCGAAAGGCGAACAACCAAGCCGAGCCACACTGGGATTGTGTGCACAGCTTGCAAACTGATAGAAAACAGTACCTTACCACTCTCCTGCGATTTTATTCACGCTAACATTTGAATGCAAGTCGTTTTGGACTACTTTTTTTTTGCTTCTTGCAAAACGCTCTGCAGAGCTCTGTGCACCTCTAGAACACGATAGGAGATGATTTCTGTACTGGCACAGTTTCTCCTTGCGAGACATAGTGGAAAAGCTTTTTGCTTAGGTGTAGGCGACAAGAGACGCTAAAGACGAAGGTACGGCACTCGCCCGAGCTAAGCGCCGGTCCTTGGCTTCTTTCGGCAGAAGCCGCGCTTCGGAGCACACCGCGACCGGCACAGTAATCTGCGACCGAATTGCCTGATGATTTTTGCGCGAAGAAGCCGCTTCTTCGCCTCCGGGAGCCGGAGAGAGCGGCACCTTCCGAAAGGCGAACAACCAAGCCGGGATTGTGTGCACAGCTTGCAAACTGATAGAAAACAGTACCTTACCACTCTCCTGCGATTTTATTCACGCTAACATTCGAATGCAAGTCGTTTTGGACTACTTTCTTTTGCTTTTGCAAAACGCTCTGCAGAGCTCTGTGCACCTCTAGAACACGATAGGAGATGATTTCTGTACTGGCACAGTTTCTCCCTTGCGAGACATAGTGGAAAAGCTTTTTGCTTAGGTGTAGGCGACAAGAGACGCTAAAGACGAAGGTACGGGCTCGCCCGAGCTAAGCGCCGGTCCCTGGCTATTTTTCGGCAGAAGCCGCGCTTCGAGCACACCGCGACCGGCACAATGTTTTTTGCGCGAAGAAGCCGCTTCTTCGCCCCGGGAGCCGGAGAGAGCGGCACCTTCCGAAAGGCGAACAACCAAGCCGAGCCACACTGGGATTGTGTGCACAGCTTGCAAACTGATAGAAAACAGTACCTTACCACTCTCTGCGATTTTATTCACGCTAACATTCGAATGCAAGTCGTTTTGGACTACTTCTTTTTTTTCTTGCAAAACGCTCTGCAGAGCTCTGTGCACCTCTAGAACACGATAGGAGATGATTTCTGTACTGGCACAGTTTCTCCTTGCGAGACATAGTGGAAAAGCTTTTTGCTTAGGTGTAGGCGACAAGAGACGCTAAAGACGAAGGTACGGCGCTCGCCCGAGCTAAAAGCGCCGGTCCTTGGCTTTTTCGGCAGAAGCCGCGCTTCGAGCACACCGCGACCGCACAGTGCTCTGCGACCGGCACAATGCTTTTGCGCGAAGAAGCCGCTTCTTCGCCTCCGGGAGCCGGAGAGAGCGGCACCTTCCGAAAAGGCGAACAACCAAGCCGAGCCACACTGGGATTGTGTGCACAGCTTGCAAACTGATAGAAAAACAGTACCTTACCACTCTCCTGCGATTTTATTCACGCTAACATTCGAATGCAAGTCGTTTTGGACTACTTTTTTTTTGCTTCTTGCAAAACGCTCTGCAGAGCTCTGTGCACCTCTAGAACACGATAGGAGATGATTTCTGTACTGGCACAGTTTCTCCTTGCGAGACATAGTGGAAAAGCTTTTTGCTTAGGTGTAGGCGACAAGAGACGCTTAAAGACGAAGAAAGTACGGCACTCGCCCGAGCTAAGCGCCGGTCCCTGGCTTTTTTCGGCAGAAGCCGCCTTCGAGCACACCGCGACCGGCACAGTGCAACCCGCATAATGCTTTTTGCGCGAAGAAGAAGCTTCTTCGCCTCCGGGAGCCGGAGAGAGCGGCACCTTCCGAAAGGCGAACAACCAAGCCGAGCCACACTGGGATTGTGTGCACAGCTTGCAAACTGATAGAAAACAGTACCTTACCACTCTCCTGCGATTTTATTCACGCTAACATTCGAATGCAAGTCGTTTTTGACTACTTTCTTTCTTTTCTTGCAAAACGCTCTGCAGAGCTCCGTGCACCTCTAGAACACGATAGGAGATGATTTCTGTACTGGCACAGTTTCTCCTTGCGAGACATAGTGGAAAAGCTTTTTGTTTAGGTGTAGGCGACAAGAGACGCTTAAAGAAGGAAGGTACGGCACTCGCCCGAGCTAAGCGCCGGTCCTTGGCTTTTTTCGGCAGAAGCCGCGCTTCGAGCACACCGCGACCGGCACAATGCTCTGCGACCGCACAATGTTTTGCTTTGAAGAAGATTGCTTCTTCGCCTCCGGGAGCCGGAGAGAGCGGCACCTTCCGAAAAGCGAACAACCAAGCCGAGCCACACTGGGATTGTGTGCACAGCTTGCAAACTGATAGAAAACAGTACCTTACCACCTCCTGCGATTTTATTCACGCTAACAAATGAATGCAAGTCGTTTTTGACTACTTTTTTTTTTTTGCAAAACGCTCTGCAGAGCTCTGTGCACCTCTAGAACACGATAGGAGATGATTTCTGTACTGGCACAGTTTCTCCTTGCGAGACATAGTGGAAAATTTTTTTTGCTTAGGTGTAGGCGACAAGAGACGCTAAAGACGAAGGTATGGCGCTCGCCCGAGCTAAGCGCCGGTCCTTGGCTTCTTTTCGGCAGAAGCGCTGCCACACCAAAGCGAGCACACCGCGACCGGCACAATGCTTTTGAAGCGAAGAAGAATTGCTTTTCTTCGCCTCCGGGAGCCGGAGAGAGCGGCACCTTCCGAAAGGCGAACAACCAAGCCGAGCCACACTGGGATTGTGTGCACAGCTTGCAAACTGATAGAAAACAGTAATTTTACCACTCTCCTGCGATTTTATTCACGCTAACATTTGAATGCAAGTCGTTTTGGACTACTTTTTTTGCTTCTTGCAAAACGCTCTGCAGAGCTCTGTGCACCCTAGAACACGATAGGAGATGATTTCTGTACTGGCACAGTTTCTCCTTGCGAGACATAGTGGAAAAGCTTTTTGCTTAGGTGTAGGCGACAAGAGACGCTAAAGACGAAGGTACGGCGCTCGCCCGAGCTAAGCGCCGGTCCCTGGCTTTTTCGGCAGAAAGCCGCGCTTCGAGCACACCGCGACCGGCACAATGTTAAATGTTTTTGCAAGAAGAAGATCAGCTTCTTCGCCTCCGGGAGCCGGAGAGAGCGGCACCTTCCGAAAGGCGAACAACCAAGCCGAGCCACACTGGGATTGTGTGCACAGCTTGCAAACTGATAGAAAACAGTACCTTACCACTCTCCCTGCGATTTTATTCACGCTAACATTCGAATGCAAGTCGTTTTGGACTACTTTTTTTTGCTTTTTGCAAAACGCTCTGCAGAGCTCTGTGCACCTCTAGAACACGATAGGAGATGATTTCTGTACTGGCACAGTTTCTCCTTGCGAGACATAGTGGAAAAGCTTTTTGCTTAGGTGTAGGCGACAAGAGACGCTAAAGACGAAGGTACGGAGCTCGCCTGAGCTAAGCGCCGGTCCTGGCTTAATTTTTCGGCAGAAGCCGCGCTTCGAGCACACCGCGACCGGCACAGTTGCACAAATTTTTGCGTGAAGAAGCCGCTTCTTCGCCTCCGGGAGCCGGAGAGAGCGGCAGGAAGAGAAAAAAAGGCGAACAACCAAGCCGAGCCACACTGGATTTGTGTGCACAGCTTGCAAACTGATAGAAAACAGTACCTTACCACTCTCCTGCGATTTTATTCACGCTAACATTCGAATGCAAGTCGTTTTGACTACTTTTTTTTGCTTTTTGCAAAACGCTCTGCAGAGCTCTGATGCACCTCTAGAACACGATAGGAGATGATTTCTGTACTGGCACAGTTTCTCCTTTGCGAGACATAGTGGAAAAGCTTTTGCTTAGGTGTAGGCGACAAGAGACTTTTAAAGATTCACAAAAGAAGGTACGGCAAAAACGCCCGAGCTAAGCGCCGGTCCCTGGCTTTTTCGCAGAAGCCGCATTTCTTTGCATTAAAAACCTCCGAGCACACTGCGACCGGCACAATGCTTTTGCGCGAAGAAATTTTTCTTGCCTCCGGGAGCCGGAGAGAGCGGCACCTTCCGAAAGGCGAACAACAAAGCCGAGCCACACTGGGATTGTGTGCACAGCTTGCAAACTGATAGAAAACAGTACCTTACCACTCTCCTGCGATTTTATTCACGCTAACATTCGAATGCAAGTCGTTTTGGACTACTTTTTTTTTTTGCAAAACGCTCTGCAGAGCTCCGTGCACCTCTAGAACACGATAGGAGATGATTTCTGTACTGGCACAGTTTCTCCTTGCGAGACATAGTGGAAAAGCTTTTTTGCTTAGGTGTAGGCGACAAGAGACGCTAAAGACGAAGGTACGGCGCTCGCCCGAGCTAAGCGCCGGTCCCTGGCTTTTTTCGGCAGAAGCCGCTAAGTCGAGCACACCGAGCACACCGCGACCGGCACAATGCTTTTGCGCGAAGAAATTGCTTTTCGCCTCCGGGAGCCGGAGAGAGCGGCACCTTCCGAAAGGCGAACAACCAAGCCGAGCCACACTGGGATTGTGTGCACAGCTTGCAAACTGATAGAAAACAGTCCCTTACCACTCTCCTGCGATTTTATTCACGCTAACATTCTGAATGCAAGTCGTTTTGACTACTTTCTTTTGCTTCTTGCAAAACGCTCGGAACAGCTCCGTGCACCTCTAGAACACGATAGGAGATGATTTCTGTACTGGCACAGTTTCTCCTTGCGAGACATAGTGGAAAAGCTTTTTGCTTAGGTGTAGGCGACAAGAGACGCTAAAGACGGAAGGTACGGCGCTCGCCCGAGCTAAGCGCCGGTCCCTGGCTTTTTTTCGGCAGAAGCCGCGAGTTTCGAGCACACCGCGACCGGCACAATGTTTTGCGCGAAGAATTTTGCTTCTTCGCCTCCGGGAGCCGGAGAGAGCGGCACCTTCCGAAAAGGCGAACAACCAAGCCGAGCCACACTGGGATTGTGTGCACAGCTTGCAAAACTGATAGAAAACAGTACCTTACCACTCTCCTGCGATTTTATTCACGCTAACATTTGAATGCAAGTCGTTTTGACTACTTTCTTTTTTTTCTTGCAAAACGCTCTGCAGAGCTCCTGTGCACCTCTAGAACACGATAGGAGATGATTTCTGTACTGGCACAGTTTCTCCTTGCGAGACATAGTGGAAAAGCTTTTTGCTTAGGTGTAGGCGACAAGAGACTTTAAAAAGACGAAGGTACGGCGCTCGCCCGAGCTAAGCGCCGGTCCTGGCTTTTTTTCGGCAGAAGCCGCGGTTGGAGCACACCGCGACCGGCACAATGCGACCGGCAACAATGCTTTTGCGCGAAGAAGCCGCTTCTTCGCCTCCGGGAGCCGGAGAGAGCGGCACCTTCCGAAAGGCGAACAACCAAGCCGAGCCACACTGGGATTGTGTGCACAGCTTGCAAACTGATAGAAAACAGTACCTTACCACTCTCCTGCGATTTTATTCACGCTAACATTCGAATGCAAGTCGTTTTGGACTACTTTTTTTTTTGCTTCTTGCAAAACGCTCTGCAGAGCCCTGTGCACCTCTAGAACACGATAGGAGATGATTTCTGTACTGGCACAGTTTCTCCTTGCGAGACATAGTGGAAAAGCTTTTTGCTTAGGTGTAGGCGACAAGAGACGCTAAAGACGAAGGTACGGCGCTCGCCCGAGCTAAGCGCCGGTCCCTGGCTTTTTTCGGCAGAAGCCGCGCTTCGAGCACACCGCGACCGGCACAATGACCGGCACAATTTGCGCGAAGAAGCCGCTTCTTCGCCTCCGGGAGCCGGAGAGAGCGGCACCTTCCGAAAGGCGAACAACCAAGCCGAGCCACACTGGGATTGTGTGCACAGCTTGCAAACTGATAGAAAACAGTACCTTACCACTCTCCTGCGATTTTATTCACGCTAACATTCGAATGCAAGTCGTTTTGGACTACTTTTTTTTTGCTTGCAAAACGCTCTGCAGAGCTCTGTGCACCTCTAGAACACGATAGGAGATGATTTCTGTACTGGCACAGTTTCTCCTTGCGAGACATAGTGGTTTTTTTTTTTTGCTTAGGTGTAGGCGACAAGAGACGCTTAAAGACGAAGGTACGGCGCTCGCCCGAGCTAAGCGCCGGTCCCTGGCTTTTTTTCGGCAGAAGCCGCGCTTCGAGCACACCGCGAGCACAACCTTTGCGGCACAATGCTTTTTGCGCGAAGAAGCCGCTTCTTCGCCTCCGGGAGCCGGAGAGAGCGGCACCTTCCGAAAGGCGAACAACCAAGCCGAGCCACACTGGGATTGTGTGCACAGCTTGCAAACTGATAGAAAACAGTACCTTACCACTCTCCTGCGATTTTATTCACGCTAACATTCGAATGCAAGTCGTTTTGGACTACTTTTTTTTTTCTTTTGCAAAACGCTCTGCAGAGCTCCGTGCACCCTAGAACACGATAGGAGATGATTTCTGTACTGGCACAGTTTCTCCTTGCGAGACATAGTGGAAAAGCTTTTTTGCTTAGGTGTAGGCGACAAGAGACGCTAAAAAGACGAAGGTACGGCGCTCGCCCGAGCTAAGCGCCGGTCCCTGGCTTCTTTCGGCAGAAGCCGCGCTGGTTCGGAGCACACCGGCACAGTGCTCTGCGACCGGCACAATGCTCTTTTGCGCGAAGAAGCCGCTTCTTCGCCTCCGGGAGCCGGAGAGAGCGGCACCTTCCGAAAGGCGAACAACCAAGCCGAGCCACACTGGGATTGTGTGCACAGCTTGCAAACTGATAGAAAACAGTACCTTACCACTCTCCTGCGATTTTATTCACGCTAACATCTGAATGCAAGTCGTTTTGGACTACTTTTTTTTTTTTTGCAAAACGCTCTGCAGAGCTCTGTGCACCTCTAGAACACGATAGGAGATGATTTCTGTACTGGCACAGTTTCTCCTTGCGAGACATAGTGGAAAAGCTTTTTTTGCTTAGGTGTAGGCGACAAGAGACGCTAAAGACGAAGGTACGGCTGCTCGCCGAGCTAAGCGCCGGTCCCTGGCTTTTTTCGGCAGAAGCCGCGCTTCGAGAGCACACCGCGACCGGCACAATGCTCTTTGCGCGAAGAAGCCGCTTCTTCGCCTCCGGGAGCCGGAGAGAGCGGCACCTTCCGAAAGGCGAACAACCAAGCCGAGCCACACTGGGATTGTGTGCACAGCTTGCAAACTGATAGAAAACAGTACCTTACCACTCTCCTGCGATTTTATTCACGCTAACATTCGAATGCAAGTCGTTTTGGACTACTTTCTTTGCTTTTTGCAAAACGCTCTGCAGAGC
Organism: Emberiza elegans; assembly: GCA_024865655.1. Classification (NCBI taxonomy): domain Eukaryota; kingdom Metazoa; phylum Chordata; class Aves; order Passeriformes; family Fringillidae; genus Emberiza; species Emberiza elegans. The sequence continues at coordinate 16,247 of JALJVW010001365.1, forward strand.
TCTGTGCACCTCTAGAACACGATAGGAGATGATTTCTGTACTGGCACAGTTTCTCCTTGCGAGACATAGTGGAAAAGCTTTTTGCTTAGGTGTAGGCGACAAGAGACGCTAAAGACGAAGGTACGGCGCTCGCCCGAGCTAAGCGCCGGTCCCTGGCTTTTTTCGGCAGAAGCCGCGCTAACACCGCGACCGAGCACACCGCGACCGGCACAATGCTCTTTTGCGCGAAGAAGCCGCTTCTTCGCCTCCGGGAGCCGGAGAGAGCGGCACCTTCCGAAAGGCGAACAACCAAGCCGAGCCACACTGGGATTGTGTGCACAGCTTGCAAACTGATAGAAAACAGTACCTTACCACTCTCCTGCGATTTTATTCACGCTAACATTCGAATGCAAGTCGTTTTTGACTACTTTTTTTTGCTTTTTGCAAAACGCTCTGCAGAGCTCTGTGCACCTCTAGAACACGATAGGAGATGATTTCTGTACTGGCACAGTTTCTCCTTGCGAGACATAGTGGAAAAGCTTTTTGCTTAGGTGTAGGCGACAAGAGACGCTAAAGACGAAGGTACGGCGCTCGCCCGAGCTAAGCGCCGGTCCTGGCTTTTTTTTTCGGCAGAAGCCGCGCTTCGAGCACACCGCGACCGGCACAATGCTCTGCGACCGGCACAATGAAGAAGAAGAAGCCGCTTCGCCTCCGGGAGCCGGAGAGAGCGGCACCTTCCGAAAGGCGAACAACCAAGCTGAGCCACACTGGGATTGTGTGCACAGCTTGCAAACTGATAGAAAACAGTACCTTACCACTCTCCTGCGATTTTATTCACGCTAACATTCGAATGCAAGTCGTTTTTGACTACTTTCTTTTTCTTCTTGCAAAACGCTCTGCAGAGCTCTGTGCACCTCTAGAACACGATAGGAGATGATTTCTGTACTGGCACAGTTTCTCCTTGCGAGACATAGTGGAAAAGCTTTTTGCTTAGGTGTAGGCGACAAGAGACGCTAAAGACGAAGGTACGGCGCTCGCCCGAGCTAAGCGCCGGTCCTGGCTTTTTCGGCAGAAGCCGCGCTTCGAGCACACCGCGACCGGCACAATGCAATCTTTTTTGCGCGAAGAAGCCGCTTCTTCGCCTCCGGGAGCCGGAGAGAGAGCGGCACCTTCCGAAAGGCGAACAACCAAGCCGAGCCACACTGGGATTGTGTGCACAGCTTGCAAACTGATAGAAAACAGTACCTTACCACTCTCCCTGCGATTTTATTCACGCTAACATTCGAATGCAAGTCGTTTTGGACTACTTTTTTGCTTCTGCAAAAAACGCTCTGCAGAGCTCTGTGCACCTCTAGAACACGATAGGAGATGATTTCTGTACTGGCACAGTTTCTCCTTGCGAGACATAGTGGAAAAGCTTTTTGCTTAGGTGTAGGCGACAAGAGACGCTAAAGACGAAGGTACGGCGCTCGCCCGAGCTAAGCGCCGGTCCTGGCTTTTTTCGGCAGAAGCGAGCACACCGCGAGCACACACTGCGACCGGCACAATGCTTTTGCGCGAAGAAGCTGCTTCTTCGCCTCCGGGAGCCGGAGAGAGCGGCACCTTCCGAAAGGCGAACAACCAAGCCGAGCCACACTGGGATTGTGTGCACAGCTTGCAAACTGATAGAAAACAGTACCTTACCACTCTCCTGCGATTTTATTCACGCTAACATTCGAATGCAAGTCGTTTTGGACTACTTTTTTTTTGCTTTTGCAAAACGCTCTGCAGAGCTCTGTGCACCTCTAGAACACGATAGGAGATGATTTCTGTACTGGCACAGTTTCTCCTTGCGAGACATAGTGGAAAAGCTTTTTGCTTAGGTGTAGGCGACAAGAGACGCTAAAGACGAAGGTACGGCGCTCGCCCGAGCTAAGCGCCGGTCCCTGGCTTTTTTCGGCAGAAGCCGCGCTTCGAGCACACGCGCGCACACCGGCACAATGCTTTTGCGCGAAGAAGCCGCTTCTTCGCCTCCGGGAGCCGGAGAGAGCGGCACCTTCCGAAAGGCGAACAACCAAGCCGAGCCACACTGGGATTGTGTGCACAGCTTGCAAACTGATAGAAAACAGTACCTTACCACTCTCCTGCGATTTTATTCACGCTAACATTCGAATGCAAGTCGTTTTGGACTACTTTTTTTTGCTTTTTGCAAAACGCTCTGCAGAGCTCTGTGCACCTCTAGAACACGATAGGAGATGATTTCTGTACTGGCACAGTTTCTCCTTGCGAGACATAGTGGAAAAGCTTTTTTGCTTAGGTGTAGGCGACAAGAGACGCTAAAGACGAAGGTACGGTACGGCTCGCCCGAGCTAAGCGCCGGTCCCTGGCTTCTTTTTTCGGCAGAAGCCGCTTTCGAGCACACCTCGAGCACAGTGCGACCGGCACAATGCTCTTTTTGCGCGAAGAAGCCGCTTCTTCGCCTCCGGGAGCCGGAGAGAGCGGCACCTTCCGAAAGGCGAACAACCAAGCCGAGCCACACTGGGATTGTGTGCACAGCTTGCAAACTGATAGAAAACAGTACCTTACCACTCTCCCTGCGATTTTATTCACGCTAACATTCGAATGCAAGTCGTTTTGGACTACTTTCTTTTGCTTTTGCAAAACGCTCTGCAGAGCTCCGTGCACCTCTAGAACACGATAGGAGATGATTTCTGTACTGGCACAGTTTCTCCTTGCGAGACATAGTGGAAAAGCTTTTTGCTTAGGTGTAGGCGACAAGAGACGCTAAAGACGAAGGTACGGCGCTCGCCCGAGCTAAGCGCCGGTCCTGGCTTTTTTCGGCAGAAGCCGCGCTTCGGAGCACACCGCGACCGGCACAATGCTCTTTGCGCGATGAAGCCGCTTCTTCGCCTCCGGGAGCCGGAGAGAGCGGCACCTTCCGAAAGGCGAACAACCAAGCCGAGCCACACTGGGATTGTGTGCACAGCTTGCAAACTGATAGAAAACAGTACCTTACCACTCTCCTGCGATTTTATTCACGCTAACATTCGAATGCAAGTCGTTTTGGACTACTTATTTTTTGCTTCTTGCAAAACGCTCTGCAGAGCTCCGTGCACCTCTAGAACACGATAGGAGATGATTTCTGTACTGGCACAGTTTCTCCTTGCGAGACATAGTGGAAAAGCTTTTTGCTTAGGTGTAGGCGACAAGAGATGCTAAAGACGAAGGTACGGCGCTCGCCCGAGCTAAAGCGCCGGTCCTGGCTTCTTTTCGGCAGAAGCCGCGGTTCGAGCACACCGCGACCGGATGCACATCTTTGCGACCGGCACAATGCTTTTTGCGCGAAGAAGCCGCTTCTTCGCCTCCGGGAGCCGGAGAGAGCGGCACCTTCCGAAAGGCGAACAACCAAGCCGAGCCACACTGGGATTGTGTGCACAGCTTGCAAACTGATAGAAAACAGTACCTTACCACTCTCCTGCGATTTTATTCACGCTAACATTTGAATGCAAGTCGTTTTGGACTACTTTTTTGCTTCTTGCAAAACGCTCTGCAGAGCTCCTGTGCACCTCTAGAACACGATAGGAGATGATTTCTGTACTGGCACAGTTTCTCCTTGCGAGACATAGTGGAAAAGCTTTTTTGCTTAGGTGTAGGCGACAAGAGACGCTAAAGACGAAGGTACGGCGCTCGCCCGAGCTAAGCGCCGGTCCCTGGCTTTTTTCGGCAGAAGCCGCGCTTCGAGCACACCGCGAGCACACCGCGACTGCGGCACAATGTTTTGCGCTGAAGAAGCCGCTTCTTCGCCTCCGGGAGCCGGAGAGAGCGGCACCTTCCGAAAGGCGAACAACCAAGCCGAGCCACACTGGGATTGTGTGCACAGCTTGCAAACTGATAGAAAACAGTACCTTACCACTCTCCTGCGATTTTATTCACGCTAACATTCGAATGCAAGTCGTTTTGGACTACTTTTTTTTTTGCTTCTTGCAAAACGCTCTGCAGAGCTCTGTGTGCACCTCTAGAACACGATAGGAGATGATTTCTGTACTGGCACAGTTTCTCCTTGCGAGACATAGTGGAAAAGCTTTTTGCTTAGGTGTAGGCGACAAGAGACGCTAAAGACGAAGGTACGGCGCTCGCCCGAGCTAAGCGCCGGTCCCTGGCTTCTTTCGGGCAGAAGCCGCGCTTCGAGCACACCGCGACCGGCACAATGCTTTTGCGCGAAGAAGCCGCTTTCTTCGCCTCCGGGAGCCGGAGAGAGCGGCACCTTCCGAAAGGCGAACAACCAAGCCGAGCCACACTGGGATTGTGTGCACAGCTTGCAAACTGATAGAAAACAACAGTACCTTACCACTCTCCTGCGATTTTATTCACGCTAACATCTGAATGCAAGTCGTTTTGGACTACTTTTTTTTTTCTTGCAAAACGCTCTGCAGAGCTCCGTGCACCTCTAGAACACGATAGGAGATGATTTCTGTACTGGCACAGTTTCTCCTTGCGAGACATAGTGGAAAAGCTTTTTTGCTTAGGTGTAGGCGACAAGAGACGCTAAAGACGAAGGTACGGCGCTCGCCCGAGCTAAGCGCCGGTCCTGGCTTTTTTCGGCAGAAGCCGCGCTTCGAGCACACTGGAGCACACCGCGACCGGCACAATGCTCTTTGCGCGAAGAAGCCGCTTCTTCGCCTCCGGGAGCCGGAGAGAGCGGCACCTTCCGAAAGGCGAACAACCAAGCCGAGCCACACTGGGATTGTGTGCACAGCTTGCAAACTGATAGAAAACAGTACCTTACCACTCTCCTGCGATTTTATTCACGCTAACATTCGAATGCAAGTCGTTTTTGACAACTTTCTTTGTTTCTTGCAAAACACTCTGCAGAGCTCTGTGCACCTCTAGAACACGATAGGAGATGATTTCTGTACTGGCACAGTTTCTCCTTGCGAGACATAGTGGAAAAGCTTTTTGCTTAGGTGTAGGCGACAAGAGACGCTTAAAGACGAAGGTACGGCGCTCGCCCGAGCTAAGCGCCGGTCCCTGGCTTTTTTCGGCAGAAGCCGAGCACGCTTCGAGCACACCGCGACCGGCACAATGCTTTTGCGCGAAGAAGCCGCTTCTTCGCCTCCGGGAGCCGGAGAGAGCGGCACCTTCCGAAAGGCGAACAACCAAGCCGAGCCACACTGGGATTGTGTGCACAGCTTGCAAACTGATAGAAAACAGTACCTTACCACTCTCCTGCGATTTTATTCACGCTAACATTCGAATGCAAGTCGTTTTGACTACTTTTTTTTTTTTTCTTGCAAAACGCTCTGCAGAGCTCCGTGCACCTCTAGAACACGATAGGAGATGATTTCTGTACTGGCACAGTTTCTCCTTGCGAGACATAGTGGAAAAGCTTTTTGCTTAGGTGTAGGCGACAAGAGACGCTTAAAGACGAAGGTACGGCGCTCGCCCGAGCTAAGCGCCGGTCCTGGCTTTTTCGGCAGAAGAAGCCGCACCGCGAGCACACACCGCGACCGGCACAATGCTCTTTTGCGCGAAGAAGAAGCTTCTTCGCCTCCGGGAGCCGGAGAGAGCGGCACCTTCCGAAAGGCGAACAACCAAGCCGAGCCACACTGGGATTGTGTGCACAGCTTGCAAACTGATAGAAAACAGTACCTTACCACTCTCCTGCGATTTTATTCACGCTAACATTCGAATGCAAGTCGTTTTTGACTACTTTCTTTTTTTTTTCTTGCAAAACGCTCTGCAGAGCTCTGTGCACCTCTAGAACACGATAGGAGATGATTTCTGTACTGGCACAGTTTCTCTTTTGCGAGACATAGTGGAAAAGCTTTTTGCTTAGGTGTAGGCGACAAGAGACGCTAAAGACGAAGGTACGGCGCTCGCCCGAGCTAAGCGCCGGTCCCTGGCTTGTTTTTTTTCGGCAGAAGCCGCGCTTCGGAGCACACCGCGAGCACACCGCGACCGGCACAATGCTTTTTTTGCGCGAAGAAGCCGCTTCTTCGCCTCCGGGAGCCGGAGAGAGCGGCACCTTCCGAAAGGCGAACAACCAAGCCGAGCCACACTGGGATTGTGTGCACAGCTTGCAAACTGATAGAAAACAGTACCTTACCACTCTCCTGCGATTTTATTCACGCTAACATTCGAATGCAAGTCGTTTTTGACTACTTTCTTTTGATTCTTGCAAAACGCTCTGCAGAGCTCTGTGCACCTCTAGAACACGATAGGAGATGATTTCTGTACTGGCACAGTTTCTCCTTGCGAGACATAGTGGAAAAGCTTTTTGCTTAGGTGTAGGCGACAAGAGACGCTAAAGACGAAGTTACGGCGCTCGCCCGAGCTAAGCGCCGGTCCCTGGCTTCTTTCGGCAGAAGCCGCGCTTCGGAGCACACCGCGACCGGCACAATGCTCTTTGCGCGAAGAAGCCGCTTCTTCGCCTCCGGGAGCCGGAGAGAGCGGCACCTTCCGAAAGGCGAACAACCAAGCCGAGCCACACTGGGATTGTGTGCACAGCTTGCAAACTGATAGAAAACAGTACCTTACCACTCTCCTGCGATTTTATTCACGCTAACATTCGAATGCAAGTCGTTTTGGACTACTTTCTTTTGCTTCTTGCAAAACGCTCTGCAGAGCTCTGTGCACCTCTAGAACACGATAGGAGATGATTTCTGTACTGGCACAGTTTCTCCTTGCGAGACATAGTGGAAAAGCTTTTTGCTTAGGTGTAGGCGACAAGAGACGCTAAAGACGAAGGTACGGCGCTCGCCCGAGCTAAGCGCCGGTCCCTGGCTTTTTTCGGCAGAAAGCCGCGGTTCGAGAGCACACCGCGACCGGCACAATGCAATTTTTGCGCGAAGAAGCCGCTTCTTCGCCTCCGGGAGCCGGAGAGAGCGGCACCTTCCGAAAGGCGAACAACCAAGCCGAGCCACACTGGGATTGTGTGCACAGCTTGCAAACTGATAGAAAACAGTACCTTACCACTCTCCTGCGATTTTATTCACGCTAACATTCGAATGCAAGTCGTTTTGGACTACTTTCTTTTGCTTGTTGCAAAACGCTCTGCAGAGCTCTGTGCACCTCTAGAACACGATAGGAGATGATTTCTGTACTGGCACAGTTTCTCCTTGCGAGACATAGTGGAAAAGCTTTTTGCTTAGGTGTAGGCGACAAGAGACGCTAAAGACGAAGGTACGGCGCTCGCCCGAGCTAAGCGCCGGTCCTTGGCTTCTTTCGGCAGAAGCCGCGCTTCGGAGCACACCGCGACCGGCACAATGCTCTTTGCGCGAAGAAGCCGCTTCTTCGCCTCCGGGAGCCGGAGAGAGCGGCACCTTCCGAAAGGCGAACAACCAAGCCGAGCCACACTGGGATTGTGTGCACAGCTTGCAAACTGATAGAAAAAAGTATTTTACCACTCTCCTGCGATTTTATTCACGCTAACATTCGAATGCAAGTCGTTTTGGACAACTTTCTTTTACTCCTTGCAAAACGCTCTGTAGTGCTCCGTGCACCTCTAGAACACGATAGGAGATGATTTCTGTACTGGCACAGTTTCTCCTTGCGAGACATAGTGGAAAAGCTTTTTGCTTAGGTGTAGGCGACAAGAGACGCTAAAGACGAAGGTACGGCGCTCGCCCGAGCTAAGCGCCGGTCCTTGGCTTCTTTCGGCAGAAGCCGCGCTTCGGAGCACACCGCGACCGGCACAATGCTCTTTGCGCGAAGAAGCCGCTTCTTCGCCTCCGGGAGCCGGAGAGAGCGGCACCTTCCGAAAGGCGAACAACCAAGCCGAGCCACACTGGGATTGTGTGCACAGCTTGCAAACTGATAGAAAACAGTACCTTACCACTCTCCTGCGATTTTATTCACGCTAACATTCGAATGCAAGTCGTTTTGGACTACTTTTTTTTGCTTCTTGCAAAACGCTCTGCAGAGCTCTGTGCACCTCTAGAACACGATAGGAGATGATTTTGTACTGGCACAGTTTCTCCTTGCGAGACATAGTGGAAAAGCTTTTTGCTTAGTGTAGGCGACAAGAGACGCTAAAGACGAAGGTACGGCGCTCGCCCGAGCTAAGCGCCGGTCCCTGGCTTTTTTCGGCAGAAGCCGCGCTTCGAGCACACCGCGACCGGCACAATGCCGCACAATGCTGTTTTGCGCGAAGAAGCCGCTTCTTCGCCTCCGGGAGCCGGAGAGAGCGGCACCTTCCGAAAGGCGAACAACCAAGCCGAGCCACACTGGGATTGTGTGCACAGCTTGCAAACTGATAGAAAACAGTACCTTACCACTCTCCTGCGATTTTATTCACGCTAACATCTGAATGCAAGTCGTTTTGGACTACTTTTTTTTTTTTCTTGCAAAACGCTCTGCAGAGCTCTGTGCACCTCTAGAACACGATAGGAGATGATTTCTGTACTGGCACAGTTTCTCCCTTGCGAGACATAGTGGAAAAGCTTTTTGCTTAGGTGTAGGCGACAAGAGACGCTAAAGACGAAGGTACGGCGCCTCGCCCGAGCTAAGCGCCGGTCCCTGGCTTCTTTCGGCAGAAGCCGCGGTTCGAGCACACCGCGAGCACACCTGCGACCGGCATGGATAAAGAGTTTTGCGCGAAGAAGCCGCTTCTTCGCCTCCGGGAGCCGGAGAGAGCGGCACCTTCCGAAAGGCGAACAACCAAGCCGAGCCACACTGGGATTGTGTGCACAGCTTGCAAACTGATAGAAAACAGTACCTTACCACTCTCCTGCGATTTTATTCACGCTAACATTCGAATGCAAGTCGTTTTGACTACTTTCTTTTTTGCTTTTGCAAAACGCTCTGCAGAGCTCTGTGCACCTCTAGAACACGATAGGAGATGATTTCTGTACTGGCACAGTTTCTCCCTTGCGAGACATAGTGGAAAAGCTTTTTGCTTAGGTGTAGGCGACAAGAGACGCTAAAGACGAAGGTACGGGCTCGCCCGAGCTAAGCGCCGGTCCTGGCTTTTTTCGGCAGAAGCCGCGCTTCGAGCACACCGCGACCGGCACAATGCTTTTTGCGCGAAGAAGCCGCTTCTTCGCCTCCGGGAGCCGGAGAGAGCGGCACCTTCCGAAAGGCGAACAACCAAGCCGAGCCACACTGGGATTGTGTGCACAGCTTGCAAACTGATAGAAAACAGTACCTTACCACTCTCCTGCGATTTTATTCACGCTAACATTGAATGCAAGTCGTTTTGGACTACTTTTTTTTGCTTCTTGCAAAACGCTCTGCAGAGCTCTGTGCACCTCTAGAACACGATAGGAGATGATTTCTGTACTGGCACAGTTTCTCCTTGCGAGACATAGTGGAAAAGCTTTTTGCTTAGGTGTAGGCGACAAGAGACGCTAAAGACGAAGGTACGGCGCTCGCCCGAGCTAAGCGCCGGGTCCTGGCTTTTTTCGGCAGAAGCCGCGTTCGGAGCACACCGCACACCGGCACAATGCTTTTGCGCGAAGAAGCCGCTTCTTCGCCTCCGGGAGCCGGAGAGAGCGGCACCTTCCGAAAGGCGAACAACCAAGCCGAGCCACACTGGGATTGTGTGCACAGCTTGCAAACTGATAGAAAACAGTACCTTACCACTCTCCTGCGATTTTATTCACGCTAACATTGGAATGCAAGTCGTTTTGGACTACTTTCTTTTGCTTCTTGCAAAACGCTCTGCAGAGCTCTGTGCACCTCTAGAACACGATAGGAGATGATTTCTGTACTGGCACAGTTTCTCCTTGCGAGACATAGTGGAAAAGCTTTTTGCTTAGTGTAGGCGACAAGAGACGCTAAAGACGAAGGTACGGCGCTCGCCCGAGCTAAGCGCCGGTCCTTGGCTTTTTTCGGCAGAAGCCGCGCTTCGGAGCACACCGCGACCGGCACAATGCTCTTTGCGCGAAGAAGCCGCTTCTTCGCCTCCGGGAGCCGGAGAGAGCGGCACCTTCCGAAAGGCGAACAACCAAGCCGAGCCACACTGGGATTGTGTGCACAGCTTGCAAACTGATAGAAAACAGTACCTTACCACTCTCCTGCGATTTTATTCACGCTAACATTCGAATGCAAGTCGTTTTGGACTACTTTCTTTTGCTTCTTGCAAAACGCTCTGCAGAGCTCTGTGCACCTCTAGAACACGATAGGAGATGATTTCTGTACTGGCACAGTTTCTCCTTGCGAGACATAGTGGAAAAGCTTTTTGCTTAGGTGTAGGCGACAAGAGACGCTAAAGACGAAGGTACGGCGCTCGCCCGAGCTAAGCGCCGGTCCCTGCTTTTCTTTCGGCAGAAGCCGCGCACACTTCGAGCACACCGCGACCGGCACAATGTTTTGCGCGAAGAAGCCGCTTCTTCGCCTCCGGGAGCCGGAGAGAGCGGCACCTTCCGAAAGGCGAACAACCAAGCCGAGCCACACTGGGATTGTGTGCACAGCTTGCAAACTGATAGAAAACAGTACCTTACCACTCTCCTGCGATTTTATTCACGCTAACATTCGAATGCAAGTCGTTTTGGACTACTTTCTTTTGCTTCTTGCAAAACGCTCTGCAGAGCTCTGTGCACCTCTAGAACACGATAGGAGATGATTTCTGTACTGGCACAGTTTCTCCTTGCGAGACATAGTGGAAAAGCTTTTTGCTTAGGTGTAGGCGACAAGAGACGCTAAAGACGAAGGTACGGCGCTCGCCCGAGCTAAGCGCCGGTCCCTGGCTTCTTTCGGCAGAAGCCGCGCACACCGGAGCACACCGCGACCGGCACAATGCTCTTTGCGCGAAGAAGCCGCTTCTTCGCCTCCGGGAGCCGGAGAGAGCGGCACCTTCCGAAAGGCGAACAACCAAGCCGAGCCACACTGGGATTTTGTGCACAGCTTGCAAACTGATAGAAAACAGTACCTTACCACTCTCCTGCGATTTTATTCACGCTAACATCTGAATGCAAGTCGTTTTGACTACTTTCTTTTGCTTCTTGCAAAACGCTCTGCAGAGCTCTGTGCACCTCTAGAACACGATAGGAGATGATTTTTGTACTGGCATAACAACAATGCCGAGCCACAAGGATAACTGGGGATTGTGCGTACAGATTGCAAACTGGATAGAAACAGTACGCATACTTACACTCTCCGCCATTTTATTCACGCCAATGAATTGAATGCAAGTCCTTTTTGATCAGAGCTTTCTTTGCTTGCAAAACGCCTGCAGCTTTTGCTTAGCTGTCCGT
>JALJVW010001368.1:0-17692 GCA_024865655.1 Emberiza elegans
CACTGGCAGGGACAGGGCTTGGATAGAGAGGAACAGCTCCCAGTAGGCACAACTGCAGGCAGCAGAGAGCCAGACCAACCATTGGCATCCCTCCCTGTCCAACAGCATAGGGAAGAGTGAAGGGTTTGGAGAAAATTGTTTTTAAACTGGAATGTTTAAAAAATTCCATATTATTTTTCAAGCATGTGAAAGTGCAATCACCCTGAAACAGTGGGAGGTCAAATGAGCAAAGGGCACCTGTGTGGGACCAGCAGTTCTGACTGCACTGGGGCATGGGGAGCCCTCATTTCTGTTTCGGCTCCCCAGTGTTCAGGCTGACAGCAATGCCAAAGATGAGGCAGCAGCACAAATCTGAGCTCAGAGATAAAGTTGAGGAAAGTTCCCCTAAAAAAAAAAATGAAGTATATTTGAGAGGATTCCTAATAAAATAGCAAAATACAATTAAATCTTTCCCAGCTTGTCAGTGTCTTCTTTCAACAGCCCATGATGTCCAAATGAGGAAATGTCCAACAGCAGCTCCATCAGGCACTTCCTCCTGCTGGCATTGGCAGACACGCGGCAGCTGCAGCTCCTGCACTTCTGCCTCTTGCTGGGCATCTCCCTGGCTGCCCTCCTGGGCAACGGCCTCATCATCAGCGCCGTAGCCTGTGGCCACCACCTGCACACGCCCATGTTCTTCTTCCTACTCAACCTGGCCTTTAGCGACCTGGGCTCCATCTGCACCACTGTCCCCAAAGCCATGCACAATTCCCTCTGGGACATCAGCACCATCTCCTACTCAGGATGTGCTGCACAGGTTTTCTTCTTTGCCTTTTTCATGTCAGCAGAATTTTCCCTCCTGACCGTCATGTGCTACGACCGCTACGTGTCCATCTGCAAACCTCTGCACTACGGGACCCTTCTGGGCAGCAGAGCTTGTGCCCACATGGCAGCAGCTGCCTGGGCCAGTGCCTTTCTCAATGCTCTGCTGCACACAGCCAATACATTTTCCCTGCCCCTGTGCCATGGCAATGCCCTGGGCCAGTTCTTCTGTGAAATCCCACACATCCTCAAGCTCTCCTGCTCACACTCCAAACTCAGGGAAGTTTGGCTCATTGTGCTAAGTGCTCTTCTATATTTTGGTTGTTTTGTGTTCATTGTTTTCTCCTATGTGCAGATCTTCAGGGCTGTGCTGAGGATCCCCTCTGAGCAGGGACAGCACAAAGCCTTTTCCACCTGCCTCCCTCACCTGGCCATGGTCTCCCTGTTTGTCAGCACTGGCTTTTTAGCCTACCTGAAGCCCCCCTCCATGTCCTCCCCATCCCTGGATCTGGCAGTGTCAGTTCTGTACTCGGTGGTGCCTCCAGCCCTGAACCCCCTCATCTACAGCCTGAGGAACCAGGAGCTCAAGGATGCCTTGGGAAAACTGATGACTGAATGCTTTCAGAAACAATAAATTCTTTTTTCTGCAGAGCCTTCAGAATAAAAACTCATTACAATTACAGCCTTTTTTCCTTTTTTGTCTATTTTTTTTATGGTAACTTTTTCTGTTGTTGTAATGTTTTCTCAAAAAATATTGTTTATTACTCTTAGCATTTCTACATTAATGTCTACCTTTTGACATAAAAAAGACAACAAGAGGCTTGTTCCCTGTACATTTAAATCAAAACAAGTTCTTTCTCTAACCTCTCTGTCCGGGATTCTTCCTGAACCCCTCTCTGTCTCTGCAGGGGCAATGCCTTTTAGCAGAGGTGGAGGGAAGAGACTCCCAGCACAGCAGCACAGCCAGGGACAATGGCCCTGGCTCTTCCCACATCTGCCCTGCCCAACTCCACCCTGTCCTTGCCAGCCCTGCTGTGGCTGTAAGGCTGCAGTGCTCTGGCAGCTTGGTCACTGTCCTGCTGCGTGTCCCTGCTGTGGCCACAGGCAGGGCCAGGCCATGGGCACTGCTGGGACACAGCTGGGCCCCAGCACAGCAGCTCCACCAGCCAAGGGCTTCTCCTGAGGGCAGGGCAGGGAGGCTTCGCTGCCCTCCAGAGCTGCTGTCAGCAATGTGCTCCAGGAACGCCCTGGCACAGCAAAGCCCAGTGCCTGGGGCAGGGGGTGAGTGTGCAGGGAGGGCTCACAGCAGTGTCCTGGCACAGCCAGAGCTCCTGGCATGGACCTGAGGCTGCAGCAGAGCAGGGCCTGGGCTGTGTCTCTGTTCTGGGACAGCCTGGGAAGGTGCCCCAGGGCAATTGTCCCACACCAGTCCCTGCAACCACCATTGCCAGCACTGGCCTCTCCCCACCTGCAGGAGGTTGTTTGTCCCTGTACAGAGGGACACCAAGTGACCAGGCCAGCAGGCCATGTTTGCTCTGTGCTGAGGAGATCTCATCAGTGCATCGTGTGTGTGTGGGGAGATGAACCCCAGTGAGCACAAACACCATCAGCAGCACCCGGGGGTGGCACAATTCCAGTGGCACAAACAGTGCCTTGAGGCCACTTCACTCTGACTGTTACGTCCTCTGGGAAACCACCTGAATTCTTTGCTGGGTTGTGGTGAGGAACTGCATGGAGAGAAATATCCCAGGCTTGGAGGCTCCAGGAAAAAATGCTCAGGGCAGCCATGGATTGCACAGAGAGACATTGGATAGAGTGAGGGTCTGTGGGGAGAAATCAGAGCGACCTCCCTTCTGAACCACCCCGAGAACCTGGACAGGGCTGTGCTGTGTTCTGGGCACTGACCTGGAACTGAGGGATGTGGAAAAGGCCTTTGGTGTCAGGGCTGTTAAGAAGGCTGGGCAGTGTCACTGTGGGACCTCTCTCAAACCCCTTGGAAAGGCCAGAGCCATCCCAGAGGGTCCTGGGCACTTGGGAAGGGCAGACATGGAACCAGTCTGCAAACAGGGCAGGGAGGGGGACTGGGAGAGTCACAGCCTGGTCAGGCTCAGCAGGGAAGGGGATGTGGCAAATCCTCCTGCAGCCATTCCAGGCACTGGCAGGACAGGGCAGGGACTGCAGAACCCACGTGGGAGGGAAAAGAAGGGGATGCTGTGTGCCCAGACTTCAGCCAGGCCTGGGACAGGGTCTGCTGTGCTCTCCTCAGAGCCAGACTGGAGAGAGCTGGGCTGAAGGAGTGGAACATGGGCTGGGTGGGAATTTGGCTGAACAATGAGGGTCAAATGTCATCCATGGTACAGAGTCCTCTTGGCAGCCACACCCTGGTGACACCCCTCAGTGACCAGCCCTTGACCACTGCTGTGGAACATTTCTATTCTCTCTAAAATGGCATTAAATGTACCTTCCATTCCTTTGTGGATGCTGCCACATTGCAGGGAGTTTTGATCAAATTCATCTAGTTAATGGTGATTGGAAAATGTAATTGGGCAGGATGACTGAGTTGGGTAAATTTGTCTTGCCATCAGGTGCCGGGCAAGCCACAAGAAAGGCAGAAAAAACTCATGCATCACAAGAAAGGCAGTTCAATAGGGAAAAAAACAAAAAAAAAAAAAAAAAAGACCAAAAACAAACCAAATCAAAAAAACCAAATCAAGACCCACCTACAACAACACAAAAACCCCACAAACAAACCAACAAAAAAAAAAAAAAAAAAAAAAAACAAAAAACCACAAGCAGAAGAAAAGGAAATCCACAGGAGATCTCCTGCCAGCAGAAAATGTTTGACCACCTTATGGCAGGAGAGGATTCTGTATGTGTAGGTGCTGTTTTGAAAGAAAAATGTCTTAAAAAAGAAATGAATCCCCTACCCCCCTTGTCCCCCCACTTCTCTCAGCTGATTGCTGATCATGGTGTGACATGGAATGGAACATCCCTTGGGTCAGTCCAGCCCAGCTGTCCCATCCCTGTTCCCCCGGAACACTTGCCCACCCCAGGCCCATAGGTTGGGGGGGTTGCAGACACCTCATGTGGGGTGAGCACTGAGACCAGGACAGGAGAACAGAACAACATTTACTCTTGTCAGGGACAGGAGAACAGAACAGCACAGACTTGGAGAAACTGATTGAGGATGTACCTCTGGCAAACAGCAGTCACACGAAATGCAAGCAGGATGCCAGCTCAGCTCTGTAAGGCTGACAAAGCGGAAGTTATGCAGAACAATAATATTGCCCTTACACAAAAGCAGGGGTCAAGGAACAGGCACCTAAAAAGGACACTGGATGTTGAAGACAAAACCCAAAGAACCATGAAAGGATTTGTGATAAGAGGTGCAACTATGTCAAATAAACTCAAAGGAAGTGGGGATAGCTCATGCATACATAATCAGTGTGTGTGATAAAAACTCTGTTCATTCAATGCTTAATGCACTCGAATGGAGGAAGGATGGCCCAAGTGACCACCATGCTGCAATAAAGAATACCTGCTTTCAAATACTCCAAACTGTGTTCAGAAGGTTCTATCCAGCAGATTTCAGTATCCGTGGTGTCCTTGAGTCCATTATGCCCAACAATTTCACAATGGCCCCTTGGTTCCATGAGGCCCTGCTGTATAACAATGGACCCTTAGTTCCATTGCGTTCCGTACTGTCAAAATGGCCTCCTTGGTTCTGCACTACCACAATGCTCTCCTTGGTTCCATGAGGCCTTAGTGTGTCACAACAGCCCCTTGCTTCCATCAACTGCCATAGTGTCACTGTGGTCTCTTGGATCTGCAGTGTCACAATGGACAATCGGTCACAAGCAGCCTCACTGTGTCACCACGAATATTTGGTTCCATGGGGCCCCACAGTGTCACAATGGCCTCTTGGTTCCACAAGGCCTCGCTGTATGACAATGGCCCCTCAGTTCCATGAGGTTTTGTACTGTCACAATGGTCTCCTTGGCTCTAGACTGTGACAATGGACCCTTGGTTCCATGAGGTTCCACGATATCACAATGGTCTCCTCAGTTCCATAGTGTGAAAATGGCTGCTTGGTTCCATAAGGTTCCTCAGTGTCCCAGTGGTTTCCTTGGTTCCTTGAGGTTCTGCAGTGTCACAATGTCCCATAGTTTCCAGGAGCTTATGTCCAATCAACCACGTCCTTTGTTCCAATGTGGCCCCACAGTGTCACAATGGACCTTTGGTTCCATGACATTCCACAGTGTAACATGGTTGCCTTGATTCCAAGAGGTTCCCCAGTGTCACAATGGCCCCTCAGATCCATGAGGTTCCACAGCATCATCATGATCTCCTTGGATCCGCAGAATCTCTATGGACCATTGGTTCCATGTGGCCCTGCTGTGTCACAGTGGTTTCTTGGTTCCATGAGCTTCCATAGCATCAACAATGGCCTCCTTGTTTCTGCAGTGCCATAATGGACCCTGGTTCCATGAGGTCCCTAAATGTCACTGGTCTCCTGGGTTCCATGAGGCCCTGCTGTGTCACGGCCCCTTGGTTCCATGAGTTTCTGTACTGTCAGCAATGGTTCCTTTGTTCCAACGCGGCCCTGCTGTGTCACATTGGACTCTGGGTTCCATGAAGTTCTTCAGTGTCACAATGGCCCCTTGGATCCATGAGATTCCACAGCATCACCATGGTCTCCTTGGATCCACAGTATCTCTATGGACCACTGGTTCCATGTGGCCCTGCTGTGTCACAGTGGTTCCTTGGTTCCATGAAGCCCCACTGCATAACAATGGAATCTTGGTCCCATGAGGTTCTGTACTGTCACCATGGTCTCCTTGGTTCTGGACTGTAACAATGGACCCTTGGTTCCACAAGGTTCCATGATGTCACAATGGTCTCCTTGGTTCCACAAGGTTCCATGATGTCACAATGGTCTCCTTGGTTCAATGGGGCCTTGTTTTGTCACAATGGACCCATGGTTCCATGAGCTTCCATGGTGTCACCATGGTCTCCTCAGATCCACATTGTCACAATGGACAATTGGCTCCATGGGCCCTGCTGTGTCACAATAAACCCTCAGTGCCATGAGGTTCTGTGGTGTCACAATGGTCTGCCTGGTTCAACGAGGCCCTGGAGTGTCACAATGGCTGCTTGGTTCCATGAGCTTCCATAGCATCAACAATGGTCTCCTTGTTTCTGCAGTGCCATAATGGACCCTGGTTCCATGAGGTCCATAAATGTCACTGGTCTCCTGGGTTCCATGAGGCCCTGCTTTGTCACCATGGCCCCTTGGTTCCATGAGTTTCTGGACTGTCAGCAATGGTTCCTTTGTTCCAATGAGGCCCTGCTGTGTCAGAATGGACCCTGGGTTCCTTGAAGTTCTTCAGTGTCACAATGGCCCCTTGGATCCATGAGGTCCCACAGTGTCACCATGGTGTCCTTGGATCCCCACTGCCATAATGGACCATTGTTGCAGCCAAAATAGCTGCTAATAAAGCCCAAGGCAGGGAAGCAAAAAGGGCCTTTGCATGGTACCCACAGATGTTTAATTCAGCCGTGCGGTGAGATGTTCAGGGTCACAAGGCAGGACTCCTGGGGGGAGTCCAGGTTTCTGTATCTCCAGAGGGAGGGGCTGATCAGTGGCATGGGGGCAGTACAAAGATGGGGGCCAATGGGGGAATAGGGAGGGAGTGGCTGAGGGACACAGAACAAGGGGAAGGAGCCAATGGGGTCAAACAGCTTTTGAGGGAAGCCTCTTGTGTCTCCCTAACCCAGGGAATGCCTCTCAGGGTCTCCACAGCTGCAGAGTGTCACAATGGCACTTTGGTTCTTTTAAGCTCCTCAGGATCCCAGTGGCCCCTTGGCTGCCTGAGGCCCAGCTGTGTCACACTGGCCCCTTGCTTCCACTGGACCCCACAGCACCACAATTGTCCCCCCTTAGTTCCATGAGGCCCCGCAAAGTCACAATGGCCCCTTGGTTCCGTGGTGCCTGTAGTGCCACAATCTTGTCCATGACCCCATAAGGCCTTGCAGTGTCACAACAGACCATTGGTTTCACTGAGCCCCACAGTGTCACTATGGTCCCCTTGGCTCCACAAGGCTCTGAAGTGCCACAAAGGCCCTTTGTTTTCCCAAGGCCTCCAAGTGTAAAAATGGCCTCCATAGTTCCATGAGGCCCTGCTGTGTCACAATGGATCTTTGGTTCCATGATGCCCCAGAGTGTCACAATGGTATCCTTGGTCCCACAGTGTCAGGATGGACCCTTCATCCCATGGACACCCACAGTGTTCACTGCAGTCCCCTTGATTCCACCAGGCCCTGCCATGCTCTAATGGCCCCTTGGTTCCAGGGGGTCCCAAAGTTTCAGAACAGTCTCCATTGTTCCATGAGGCCCCACAATGTCACTGTGCTCCCCTTGGTTCCACAGGGCCCCACAGTGTGACAATGCACTCTTGGTTCCATGAGGTTCCTCAGTCCCAATGGTCTCCTTGGATCCACAGGGTCACAGTGGCCCCTTGGCTCCAGGTGGCCACGCTGTGTCACAATGGCTCATGGTTCCATGAGGCCACACAGTTTAACAAGGGACCCTTGGTTCCATCAGGCCTTGCTGTGTCACAATGGACTTCTGGTTCCATGAGCTCTCACACTGCCAGCAGCAGTCTCCTTGGTTCTGCAGTGTCACCATGGACCCTTTGTTCCATGAGGTTCCACAGTAGAACATGATCACCTTGGTTCTGCAGGTTCTGCAGTGTCACAATGGCCCCATGGTTCCACCAGGATTTTAGGATAGGGCAGAAAACAATGGCCCCTCAGTTCCAAGAGGTTTCTCAGGGTAAAACAGTGGTCTCCTTGGATCCATGGCAAAGTCTCACAATGGACCATTGGTTCAATAGTGGCCCCTAAGTGACAAAATGGATATTTGGTTCCATATATTCTGAAGGCCGATCATGGACCCCTTGTTCCATGGGTTTGCACAGTGTCACAGCTGAACCATTGGTTCTGGGAGGAACCATTGTTTTAAATCTACTTACTGGTGTTCTTTAGGGTGATTGGATAGAACCACTGTCAATATGCTTTTAGCCCTGTATAACCCTGGATGAATCTCAGGGGACCTGTCTTATGTTATACATTTGCCAACACAGGAATTCTTTAAATGCTTTGGAACAAACAGTGAGCTGTTAGAACCCTTCTCCTCCTGTCTCCATTGTATTCAATGTTTTGAGGGGACTGATGCTAAAAGGGGCTCAAGACACTGCTTGAGGGGGTGTGAGGAGTCCTGAGGGGTGTTGTACAGGTTTCCCGTGTCAACCATGGACCCATGGGGGGAGAAGGCCTTGAGAGGCTGTGGGAGGCCACAATGGAACCAATATCCAAAAGGCTTCTCAGGGTCACAATGATCTCCTGGCAGATCCAATGGCAGTCTGGGACATTCAATGGACCATTGGTTAAATCAGGACCCAATGGATCTAAAAATAGATTTTGGTTCCAGGGCCTTGTTTAACCAAGGGGTTCTGCTGTGTCACCATGGACCCTTTGTTCCATGAGTTTGCACAGTGTCACATGAGACCCTTGGTTCTGGGAGGAACCACTGTCATCAAATGTATGAAATATCAGAATAAGGCTCCTGAACACTAATTTGCTATTTCAGAGGGTATCATTTATTCAGGCCTGAGGTCTGGTGAGGGATAACTCCTAACATTATGTGGATGTGTAATGCCCTACCAGTTGGCCCTGCCAGAGGCAACTTGGCAGCACTTTGGCCATGGCTGCTGGGCCTGGGCCTGAGCCAGGAGCAGGAGACAAGTGACCCTTGCAGGCCTGGGGCCTCATTGCCTCCTTGGTCCTGCTCAGCACACTGGCAGGGGTCCCCATGCTCCTGCCCTTGGCATTGCACATCCCCACATGCCAGTGCCCATCCCGGGAAGAGCCCTGAGCCCAGGAGGAGGGAGGGACAGCATCTGCCTGGCCAGGGGCTGGGGCTCAGCCCTTGGCCCTTGGCATTCCTCAAACACATCCAGCTTTGCTCAGCACCAGAGACACCTTTGCCTTGTTTTTGCCCAGCTGTCATCACTGCCTCCAGTGTTCTGCTCTAACTGGAACCTGGGGACAATTTCCCAGCCATGTCCCTCAGTGGTATCCATTAAAACTTTAAGAAACTTAGAGTTTAAATTTAATTTTGAGTTGTTGAGAAGTTTTTTGAACACTCTCTCAGGGACTGAGTCTGATGTAAAAAAAACCAAAGCCCCAAGAGTGGCTTAATTGGTTAAAGTTTTCCTAGTCCATTTTGGAGAAAGATTTCAAAGACTTGTAAGAATCTAGCACATTCCTATTTTAAATGAAGTGAGAAAGAACTCTCTTATCCAGAAGTTCAGAGGTGAATTGCAGCATTCTGTGATTGATTAATTGACCCAGGGATTTTCCTCAGCAGCTCTGGCCTGAACAGAAGCTGTGCATGAGCTCTGACATCTTGGGGACAACCTTCATCTGCCTTTAAAACCCCATCCTGTCTGTCCTCCATCCCCTGGGCCCTGCTGTAATGAGAGCTGGCTGCACCCAAAAGAGGGGTTTTCCTTTTGGGGTTTTGAAGCAATCTGAAACTCCTGAGTTTCCCCACTGCAAACAGACACACTGCTCAGGTGTGTGCCAGCCCCAGGTGCCACCAAAGTTACTGCAGAGCTGCCCTGGGCCAGCTGAGGGTGGATCATCAGCCCAAGCTGCACTGGGCCACTGCAAGGGCTGTGGCCATGGGCACTGCACTGACCCCCTGCTGGGTTTGGTGGCCATTGCCAGATTGGAGAAATTAAACTGTCTTGGAAACACTGGGGAGGACTGGGACATACTGGGGAACACTGGGAAACTTTAGCTGAACTGGGAGACACTGGGACATACTGGTGGTGACACTGGGGGATTCTGGGGCCAACTGGGGACATTTGAGGCATCCTGTGGATGACATTGGGAGGGACTGGGAATGACTGGGAATGAACATGGGTATTTTCCCCAGAAGAGGACTGGGCTGTACTGGGAGGGACTGGAGGGGCACTGGGATTGAACTGGGTTCTACTTGGGATGAAGTGGCTCTGTACTGGGACCCTACTGGGCTGTAGGGGGGAATGAACTGGGCTGTACTGGGAGGGACTGGAGGGGTTGAGGGGGCTGTTCCGTCCTCCACCTCATCCCATTTGCCGAGGCTCCCGCCCATCACCACCCGCAGCCAATCAGCGCTGGAGAAAAAAGCCCTACTCTAATGGAGCCCACCGTGGACGCCATCTTTTCTCTCTGTCTACAACTCCCGTCATGCCCCGCGGCCGGATTCAGCCACACTGCAACCAAAACTACAGTGCCCGTCATGCCCCGCGCTCCGCAGAGCTCCTGGATCCGCCCCCATCTGTCCCATAAGTTCCCCCAGACCCTCCAGGGTCCCTCAGTGCCCCCTCAGCGCCCATTCGGGACCCCCCCAAAAGCGTCCCAGGCCCCCCTGAGTGCTCCCAACTCCACAGATGCCCGGTACAGCCGCTTCTGGGAATTCATCTCCTCCCATCCCCCGCGGCCCCAGAGCCCCTCAGAACTCAGTCCCGCGCCTAAAACTCCTGCCGTGCCCCGCGCCCTAAAGAGCCCGGTTACAGCTCCCAGAGCTGCCGCCAACCGCTCCCGAACCGTTTATGTTCTCCCCCAGAAGATATCAAGTCGAGGCTCGAATGCAAAAGTGTCTTCCAAGAGCCTTCCCGGACCCCCAAACATGGCGTTCGAGTCACTTTTGGGACTACAGCTCCCAGGATGCTCCGCGGCGCACGTCCAGCTCTATTCCAGCCGGGACTTCATCTCCCGTCATGCCCCGCGCCTCGCCGAGAGCCAGTGCAGCTGCGCTTGGAACTCCCGTGATGCTCCGCGGCCCCGTTAAACCGTTTTAGTCCCGCGCCTACAACAATTATAAAACCTGTAACTAACGTTGGAACTTGACATAACTATAAAACGTTCAACAAACAATACAGAGCTAGCATTGGAACTTTTTATTGACTCCTTTAATAATGACCTTTATATAACTCCTTTTAAAATCTATTTTATATAATTTCCCCCTCTAACTCTTCGTTAGGGCTCAAGCCTGCAGCAATTAGCTATTACTTCTTCTTGAAAGTACAATTTTCCATATTTTTGATGTTGATTGTAAATTTGCTTAGCTTCTTGAATGTTCATTATCATGATTTCTTTTACTTCTTTCTTATTAAGCTCTTTTGGTGTCATTAAATTTTCTTGTACAGCAGATGTTACAGCTCGGATTATACAGGGGAGCATGCAAGGTAGGAGGATTAAACCAGCAATTTCACATATGATGAAAAAGGCTATTTTTTTCCCACCAGTTTCCTTTTAATGACCAGAAACTGTCCCACCAGCTGGTATCGAATGTAGGGATCCACTCTTGTGTTCCAACATAAACTAACTTCTGGATTTCCTTTGAGATATTTCTAATGACTTCACTGCAGTCATCTATTTCTAAGCAGCACTCAGAGGAGTTAAATTTTCCACATGTGCTTCCTTCATTGGCCAATAAATAATCTACTGCCAGTCTGATTTGATACACTGCAGTTCTAGTCTGGGATAGTTGGTCATTTATGTGGTCTAAAGCTAGAGAGGTTCGGTTCGATACCATCTTGAGCACTGCTTGTAATCTTAGAATCCGATTTAACATATAAATTCATTAGAAGACTTAGTAGGAGATGTGGTTGGTTTTGACTCTTCAGTGGGAGGTGGTCCAGGTCCTTTAATCTGGGTTATATGTGTCCACCCCTTCTCTTGGGTCCGTACAGCTGTATTGGTGGTGAGTAGGACCTGAAAAGGGCCTTCAAACTCAGAGGTTAAAGGTGCAGTGTTCCATGATTTAACTAACACCCCGTCTCCTGGATTGATGTTATGTCCCTTAGTGTCTAAGGGAGAGGTTTGAGGGAGATAGCCCTTTTTCCTAAGATCTTCTAACATCCTTCCTATAGCCTTTAGATGTTTTTGGGTGGCTGTCTCTCCTTCTAGACTCCAAGGGGATTCCAAACATCATTTCATAAGGTGAGACTCTTACACCTGATCGAGGCCTTGTTCTAATCTGTAGCAGTGCTAAGGGTAGACATTTAAGCCAATTCATCTGGGTTTCTGTAACTAATTTAGTGAACTTGTTTTTGATGGTTTTATTCATTCTTTTTACTCTTCTGGAGCTCTGGGGATGCCAATGGGCTGTGCAACCTCCGTTTCATTCCCAGGGTTTCAACAGCTTGTTGTAAGACTTGGGCAGTAAAATGTGGACCTCGGTCAGAATCGACATTATTGATCAACCCATATCGGGGAATGATGTTTCCTAGGATTGCTTTTGTGGCTACTTGGGCTGTCTCTCTTTTGGTCAGGAACGCCTCTACCCAATGGGTGAGGTGATCCACGGTCACTAATGAGTGTCTGTATCCCTGGACAGGGGGCATTTCTGTGAAGTCGACCTGCACACTTTGGAACGGCTGCAAGGCCAACTCTCTTCCCCCAGATCAGACAGTACTCTTCTCATGACTTTCTGATTAATTTGTTGGCAAGTTAAACATCCCTTGGTAACTGCCTTTGCTATGTTCTGTACTCCCATGCCCATATGATCCCTTGGAGAGTGGTCACATAATTTGTATTCCCCTTGGAGTGTAACTCTGTCATCACCTTTCAGGCTGGAGCTTTATTTAAAATTTGCCATCCACCAGGGGTCCACCATTCTCCATTTTCTTTTTGCTGTCCTCTCATCTTTTCTAACTCTCTCAATTCTTTCTTGTCAAAGATCGGTTTTTCTTTTTTTCTTTCCCTACTAGGTGTTCCCTCTATCTTAAGAATTTTAACTGGACTTTCTTGTTCCAAAGCTACTTCTTTTGCTACTTGATCAGCTAATTGGTTCCCCTTTATTTCAAGGGTGTCCCCTTTTTGATGTCCTTTTATGTGAACTTTGGCTATCTCTATTGGTTTCCTTAGGGACTCTAGTACTAATTTTCTTAGCTCTTCATGTATTAAATTTTTGCCTTTAGAATTTAGGTACCCCATTCTTCCCATGTTTTTCTGAATGTATGGACAATTCCAAATGTGTGCCAGGAGTCGGTATAGATCGTTCTTTTGTCTTTTTCTAGTAAATCTAGCCTTCTCTTCAGGGCATAGATTTCACAGCACTGGGCAGACCAATTTGAGGGTAGCTTTCCTTTCTCCTCAACTTGCATGTTCTGCCCATCCATGATTGCATACCCTGAGACCTGTTCACTGGCTACCATTCATGATGATCCATCTGTATATAAAACTCTCCCATATGGGAGGGACCCATCTTCTAAATCTTCTCTCACTTTTGTCTTCATTTCAATAATTTCTAAACAATCATGCTCCAGGTCTGTTAACGGCTCTCCCATGAGGAACTGGGCTGGATTTAAACATTTTGAAGTGACTAATTCAAGGCCCTTGGTATTTATTAGGATGACTTCATACTTTAGTATTTGGGAGTCGGTTAGCCACTGAGGGGCCTTGTGACTTAAAACAGCTTTTACATGGTGTGGGGAATGAACCCGGATCTTCCCCTTTCAGGTTGGTTTCTGTGTGTCTTCTATCAGGGTGGCTGTTGCTGCTATCACTTGCACACAGGCTGGCCACCCTCTGGCTACTGGATCTAGTAACTTGGAGAGAGATGCAACCGGCTTCCTGCATCCTCCCAATCCTGTGTAAGGACTCCACAAGCTATCCCCTCTTCCACGTTTACAAATAGGTCAAAGTTCTTTTTAAGGTCTGGTAGGCTCAGTACAGGGGCAGAGGACAATTTAGTTTTCAGATTCCAAAGCTGTTCCTCGTCATTTGAGGTCCAGGTTACAGGCTCTGAGTCTATCAATTTGTCAGATGGAAATTTAACACTTTTAGTTTACTGATCAAGCCATAATCTGCAATACCCAAACAAACCTAATAATTTTCTAACATCTCTTTTTGGTCTTTGGGGCAGGGATGGACAGAATTCCCAAAAATTCTCTTGGGCCTTGACCTTTTATACCCTTGGCTGATTCTATGTCCTAGATATGTTACTTCTTGTTCCACAAATTGCAGTTTCTTTTGTGATACTTTTAGACCTCTTCCCCCTAAGAAATTTAGGAACCATATGCTAGAACTTCTAACTTTGTCTTGTTCTCCCCTGATACAAGTAAATAATCAACATATTGTAAAATATGTACCCCATTCTCAGGTTTAAACTGTTCTAGGAGTTCTTCTAGAGCTTGCCAAAGAGATTCGGGGATTCTGTAAACCCCTGGGGAAGATGTGTCCACCTTAGTTGCTGTTTTCTTTTCTTGTCAATGTCCTCCCATTCAAAGGCAAACCAGTTCTGGCACTCTTCAGCCAGGGGACACGCCCAGAAGGCATCCTTTAAATCGATGGCAGAGAACCATGCATGCTCCTTAGGCACTTGGCTTAAAAGGGTGTGTGGGTTTGTACTACCGGGTGCCTCGCAACCATTCTTTTATTAACTTCTCTTGAATCTTGTACTAATCAATACCTTGTTTAAGCTTTTCTCACCACTGCTATGGGAGTATTATGTGAAGATGTTCATGGTTCTAAAATGCCTTCCTTTAACAGCTGGTCAGTTACTGGGGCTAGTCCTTTCTTTCCCTCTGGGGAAATTGGATACTGCCTTACCCAAATGGGGGAGATGTCTTTCTGCATCTCTGCTTTTATTCCTGGCATATTCAAACAACCAATTCTTCCCTCCCCCACCCACAGATTTGGGTTGATTTCATCTTTGTCTCCCTTTGTTATGACCATTATTTGTACTGCCATTTTTCCTTCTTTTGGGGTTTCTCCAATTCCCAATTTGAATTGTAAATCATGTTCTAATAAATTACAACCTCACTTGAGGATGTAAATGAAATTAGCTCGACACTCTCTTGAATTTCCTCTAATTTCTACATCTTCTATAATCTGGGCCTCAAATGGTTCTCCTTTGGCCCCTCCTGCTTTGCAGACCTTTTTACCGACTGTGATTCCTGTTGGTATTTTAGTCACACATGACTTGTCTGCTCCGGTATCTACTAAAAATTCAAATTCATCATTTGGGGGACCAATCTCAAAATTCATCAAGGGCTCTTCTGGATGGTTCATTAAATTCCTCAGAGCATAGTCATATGACCAATAGTCATCTCTTCTTAAGATGTTCTCTAGATTCTCTTGCTCCCAGGCTATGGCTTCATCTAGTTGGAGTTTCTTACAATTTCTCTTTAGTCATCCTTTCTCTGCACAGTAATAACAATATTTGTCACTGAGTAGAGC
The DNA here is from genome assembly GCA_024865655.1 of Emberiza elegans. Classification (NCBI taxonomy): domain Eukaryota; kingdom Metazoa; phylum Chordata; class Aves; order Passeriformes; family Fringillidae; genus Emberiza; species Emberiza elegans. The sequence continues at coordinate 15,100 of JALJVW010001368.1, forward strand.
CCTAGGCCCTTTTGGTCCAATAAAACCTTTGTCTCTTCTAAGTGTTCCTACTGGCCTGTCTTTGTTGGCTCCCACACTTTCTCTGACTATGGGTACAGTAATTTTACCTTTTGTTTTTGTTTTTTTTTTCTTCTCTTCTCAGATATACTCTTCTGGCTTCTCTCAGCAGTTCATTAATACTTCTGTCCTGCCAGTCCTGCACACCGCAACAGTCCTCTATTCTTTCTAACTTTCATCTGATATCTGGCCAGGATTTAATTACAAATTGTACCTAAATGAGAAGGACTTGAGATTTGGGGCTATCTGGGTCAACATTAGAGTAAATCTGGAAGTTTTGCTTTAGCCTATTAAGCCATGTTGCTGGAGTCTTGCCTTTTTCCTGGGTGCCGTCAAATGCTAAACTGGTATTACTGCCTCTAGGACTGATTCTTTTATCCCTCTGGCCATCAGGGACCTGTAATCTCTCATATTCCTTCTCCCCTCTTCTTGATTAGGGTCCCAGTCAGGCTCCACTAAGGGCATTTTTGGGGGGCCCAGGGTGGTTTTCTCACTCCCAAATTTTCATTCCTGCAGTTCTTTTTAATCGTCTCTTCTGGGGAAAATAGGATGTTAAACATGGAGTTCAATTCTCCCCATGTATAAATATTAGGGCTAAAAATGGATCAATTTGATTTACTATTCCTGCTGGGTCTTCCACTAAATTTCGCAATTCTTTCCTAAAGTTTCTAACTTCGGACGCAGTCAAGGGAGCGTTTACAAACCCAATCTCAATGGCCACCATCCCCATGGGAACTTCTCTGAGGGGGAACAGCTTTTCCACTTTAGCCGCTTTGGACTGGGTGTTACAACATCAGCTGTGGAGGCTGGCTGGTTAACTTCACTCTTAGACATGAGATTCTGAGCTTTTATCTGGGAGCTATCCTTGGATATAAGGAATTTTGGAGGCGGATTCCCAATTTTGGCTATTTACACCTGGACATTAAAGATGTTTCTTGCATGGAAAGAAAAGCTTGCCCTCCTAGTGTTTTAAAGGCAGATGAGAGGTGGCCCCCAAGATGCGAAGCCATGCAGAGCTGTCTGTTCTGGCAGGTTTCATATGGGAAAAATCCTTGGATTTAATCAAATATGGGGGTAGAATCTTAATTTCAGCCATGAACTTCTGGATGAAGAGAGTTCTTTCTCACAGGAAGGAAAGCACGGAACTCCAGGGCTAGATGAGAAGCAACCCTCAAAATGCCAAGGTCAGCTGGACCAATCGAGCCGAGCCAACCAGATCTTTTCCATTTTCTTGCATCCCTGGGGCCCTGTATTATGACAATTGCCCCTTGGTTCCATGAGGCCATGTGTTGTAGTATCACAAGAGATCTTTGTTTCCATGAGGCCCAGCAATATCACCATGGTCTCCTTGGCTCTGCAGTGGCACAATGGCCCCTTGCTTCCATGAGGCCTTGCAGTGCCAAAATGGTTTCCGTGGTTCCATGGAACTGTGCAATGGCGCAATGGCACAATGGTCCCTTGGTTCTACTGGGCTCCCCAGGATCACAATGGACCCTTGGTTCTCCCAGGGATCTCCTCTGGGCACCCCAGGATCACATGGACCCATGGTTCCACAGGGCATGGCTGTGGCACACTGGCCCCTTGCTTCCATGAGGACCCATAGTGTCACAAAGAGCTCCTTGGTTCCACAAGGCCCTGCAGAGCCCCTTGACTCAACAAGGCCACAAAGTGCCATAAAAGTCTCCAGGATTCCATGAGGCCCTGCAGTGCCACAAGGGCACCTTGGCTCCATGAAGCCCTGAAGTATGGAATGGCCTCTTGATTCTATTGGGTTCCTCACTGTTACATCAGTTCTCAGCTCCACGCAGCCCTGTAGTGTCACAATGGTCTCTTTAGTTCCAGAGAGCCAGAATGTCCCCATGGTCTCATGGAGCCACACTATAATCCCCTTGATTCCATGAGGCCCTGCTGTGCTACAATGAGCCCTTGGTTAAACAAGGCCCTGCAGTGTCACGATGGCCCCTTAGTTCCAGTGGGTCCTGAAGTGTCATAATGGTTTCCATGGTTCCATGAGGCCCCAGAATGTCACAATGAAGTTTTGGTTCCATGAGGTTCTGGACTGCCAACCACAATCTCCTTGGTTCCAGAGTGACATAATGGACCCTTGGTTCCATGAGGTGCCTGGCCTCCCACAGCCTCTCAGAGAGCCTTCTCCCCCTCAAGGTCCCCAACAGCCCTTCATGGCCACTCACAGCCCCTCAGAGCTCCTCATCCCCCCTCACAGCCCCTCATGGCCCCTCACAGCCCTCACAGCCCCTCACAGCCCCGGCCTGGGGGTCCTCCCAAAGGAGAAGGGTTCGGGCCCTGCTTGTTCTCCTTTTATTTCGGTCCCTTCACAGCCCCGAGTGCAGAAAGGCTGAAATGGAGCCTTTCCCCAGCATTTCCCTCAGGGTTAGCTGCGGGCTGAAGCTCTGTGCTGGCGCTGGCCCCAGTGCCACCATCCCTGCAGCCACCAGTAAGTAGATTTGGTGACAATGGTTCCTCCCAGAACCAAGGAGTCAGCTGTGACACTGTGCAAACCCATGGAACAAGGGGT
>JALJVW010001369.1:0-13983 GCA_024865655.1 Emberiza elegans
ATCAATGGAAGCTAAAAATCATGAAATTAAAAATGGGTTTTTTGACAAGTTTCTCAAACATAATTTCAATATATGCTTAATCATGAGCCTTTTATGTTTTCAGACATCTAAGATATTAAAGTTAGCTCTTTCAGTAGTTGTGAAAATTATTTTATAACTGGTTTTGGGATCATATTGTCTTTCAGAGTTACATTTGTACTCTTACTTATCTCATCTGCCCTTTATTTTTAAAATGCATTTTATAGTTGTGAGAATTGAAGCTTCAAAATAAAATCTTTCCTCTACATAACAACAGATGAAAAGACCATTTATTTCCACTTATTGTTTATTCAGAAACAATCCAAATATTGATAATAGCTGAGATATGATGACAAATGAGATGAGAGAAAAATCACTCCCAGCTGACAGTTTTGAACTTTGCTAATTTTCAGCAGAGTTTATAGTATTGCTAATTAACATAATGGGATGGGTAAAGAGCACTCAAAAGTTACTTGTTTCCGAGAAAGCGCGGTCCTTGGCTTCTTTCGGCAGGAGCAGCGCTCCGGACACCACCGCGACCGGCACAGTGCTCTGCGACCCGGCACAATGCTCTTTTCTTTGAAGAAGCCGCTTCTTCGCCTCCGGGGAGCCGGGAGGCGGCACCTTCCGAAGGCGAACAACCAAGCCGAGCCACACTGGGATTGTGTGCACTGCTTGCAAACTGATAGAAAACTACCTTACCACTCTCCTGCCATTCCATTCACTAATATTCGAATGCAAGCACTTTTGGACAACTGCCTTTTGCTTCGCTAGTGGTAGGTTACAAGATCAGCAGCACCTTTGCAGCTTCCTGGGTTTTGATGTGGCAGCCACATGCTGCTCTCCGTCCTCCTCAGATCCACCACTTCAACCTGAGACAGGAAAGATCAAAATCTTGTGAAGTCTCTCAGCAATGTAACAGTTGATGTTATGAATGTTCCATTCTTCCACTTTTGAGGAATTCAATAATTCATGCCTTGGTACCATTCAACTGCTTTCAAGCATCTAGACAAATTCAGCTGTGGTAACAGACAGCAACTTATCCCTGGGAAAAGTCTCAATCCCATGACAAGGAACATCAAAGAAAAACCCTATTCTAGCAAAACTGAGCAAAACGTTCAAATATGTACTGATCAGAACTTCCTTAGGTAGGATAATGCACACTTTGCTACTTCTGGGAAGGCTCGTGTCCCTTATCCCTTTTGCCGACACAGTCTGCCTGACACAATGGCAGGGATGAGATATCCGGGCATTCCAACCAGAAGGCCAAGTGCAGCCATTGATTCACTCCACTTTGGGATGGATAAAGCACAGTTCTGAAATAAGAGGACAATTTTTTCTCCTTATCCTTGCTTGTCTGGCCTCCATACAGTTGGACACCCTGCCAATGAGGTGAAACCTAATCCCCAGTATTTCTGTCCAAATTTGTGCTTCTTTGTCTGTCATCAACTGCATGCTCTGTCTAAACCACATCTCTATAGAAATGTATTAGAAGAAAATTAGAAGAAGTTTTTTTCTTTCCTTCACCCACATAAACTTTGAAAATTTTCTAAACCACATCAACTCTTCAAACCATTGGTATAAGATAATTGCTTAAAAAAATCTTTGAGAAAAAGTAACCCTATTCTTTCCTTTAGCATTTTGTTGATTTTTTCTATCACTCTCAGTTTACAACCTGAACCCAGGTAATCTGAGAAGCTTACTTATTAGTAGGAAAAATAGAAAACCTGTGGAAATTCAGGTTCTGAACCTTCTGTATGTCTATGAAGAGGTTGATATATGGGATGGTTCTTCCAAGGGCTCCAATAGGTGTACATCTGACTTCAAGTCCTGTAGCCACCTTATATCATAGGGGTGGTTGGGGTGGAATGCTTTGTATGGAGTTTTTACAAATTCTAAAAAATTTTTGTGTGACCTGAAAGAAAACGAGAACTTTGCAAGAGAACAGCAGTGCTTAAGCCCAGAAAGTACAACTAAAATGTGTCTAACCTTTCAAAAGGTCTTTTGGGGGTAGAAGACAGATATTAATGACCTTAAAAGTAGATGTAGAAAGACTTGTCTTTTTGGAAAAACTTTGTGGAAACTGCCTAGTTAAAATAAAAAATAAATAAATAAAAAAACCAAAAAACTCCCCCCAAAATACTCAAACAAACAAAAGAGAACCAAAGGAAAAGGAAAAAAAAAAAAAAAAAAACCAAATCAAAAAACCCCAAACAAAACAAAAAGCCAAACCAAAGAAAAAACAAAACCCCAAAACCCCCAAACCAACCAAACACAAAACAAACAACCAAAACCAGTTAAATTCTTTTTTCTGTGAAACAGCTGTACTTCATAGTATCTCCATGGGCACTCCTTATAATGTGGACATTCTCTGATTGCTGCTGGGTTGTTCACTGCAAGCAATATAGATTCTCCACTAGCTTTCACATAAAACAGTGTTAGGTAGGTTTGAAAGTAGTTTTGGAATGAATAAAAACGCTCTGTATACCCGCAACGATTAGGAAAATATCAAAACTCAGCTCAATAGTAGGTTAATGAGCTACAACAAATGTGATGAGTATTTACTTTTGTTTTCTTTGAATGTTGTGCAATTGTAAACCAGAACTAATTTAAAATAGGTACAAAACCCAGGAAAAAGTAGATAAAGAAATATCAGCAAAATTTTAAAATGAAGCTTTGCGAGCCTTGAGAATTGAAAAGAGTTGTATTTCTAGAAAGATATCCTGTTTTCCTAAATTTGGATGTGAATTATCCTAAAAACCTCATTTCCATCTTTCTTTACATACTTCATTTAGACTAGGCTAGGCTCTGGGTAGGCCTGTTTGTAGAAGTTTTGGTCCTGCTGCCAAGAAAATAATGTTGCTGGATGATCTTGAGGAAGGAGGAACTTGATAGTCTTGAGAAGAGGATGTGAACTAAGGAATGATGTGCCTGAGCACATCCCAGAAATCCCAAAAGATTGAGGATGCCAACCAAGCACGTGCTATTCCTCCCGATGTTTTAAAGTCTGGACCTGCCAAAACTCAATGCTCTCTTCATAACCACATGGAATGCTCGTGATAGCCAGACAAAGGACACCTGCTCCCTGAAAAAGACAGGGATTGATTTCTATCAAAAGTAGTTGCCCACAGCAATATGAGTTTGTTCTGCCTTTCATGGTTTTTCTTGTCATCAAATGGAACCAGAAAGTCAATCTCCTGCAGGATAAAATGGGATTAAGGTACTGCTGTTCTCCATCAGCTAAAGGATTTGGTACTACAGTTAAAGTTAAATGAGTCTAAAGTCCAGCTATTATCTGTATCATATACCTGGAATTTAATTGAGGAAAAATGACATTGAAATTCTTAAAATTTATTAAAAAAAAAAAACAAAAAAACTATGAAAGGTCTTCTTCTGATGAGATTGGTGAAAGTGACAGAGAGAAAATAACACCTGTTAGAACTGCAAATCTTGCATCACCAGTCACATTACTCTGGCCAAAATAGTATTTTTGTAGTCCTGAATTCTGAACAGCAAAATATCATCATCACAATGCCTGACCAGGAGACTATATAAAAATCAAATCAAATCAAATTTCAGGCTTAATTATAGCAATACAAATTAAAATGTATTGTCCTCTTTCATAGCCGAAGGCAATAAAGCATCACTTGAAGTGGCATTTATGAGAAAAAACAGTTAGGTACTGTAATTTCAAATGAATAGGAGCAAGAAAATTACTGAAACCCATTCTAATCTCCATTTTATAAAATAAAAATGTGGCATTGCTTCTTATATTTTTATTTCCTGATGATTTTAAAATTGCAGAACCAGTGTACCCATGTTTCTGTCACGCAAAAAAAAAGCATCAATATTGTTATACCTTCTCTGGTGACATGCTTAGACTGGAGCATGTGTTAATAAGCTTTTATTAAGCGTATGCTAATCAACATATGATTATTGAATGGAACTCCATCAATCTTGCAGCCATTTTCTCTGTGAAAAAATGTTCTTTAGGACATGGCTGGGAGAGGAATTTGGAAAAAGACAATCTGCAGATTTTTAAAAACCTATTATTATTACCCCATTATATGTTTAAAGTTACTTTTTCTAGTTGATTTTTTTTTGGTTTTTTTTTTTTCTTTTCTGTACACATATGAGGTAGTATTTGCAGAAAAGCAAATGATGCAAGACAAGCTACTTTCCAGTTTTATGGTGGTACGTTGCTCCTCTCCAGATTTTCTGGCCACAGTCTTTCCTATTAAAAACCTCCATCTCTAGAGGAAAATGTAGAAGGCAAATGCCCATTAAAATTTTGCTGCCTGCTCTATCAAGTAGAGTCATTTAATTGCATCAAGTGACTATCTAACTGATGCACTAAAATGATAAAGCTCAGTCGAGCCTCCATTTCACAAACATCTCTGTTGTTAATCACACACCCTTAATAAGATGGACCCTATATGTCTTTGCAAGATTTTTACACTTTTGCCATTTTGGATTACACGAGATTGCACCAAAGTTTGAACATTGTTCAACTTTTCAGAATTTGAATCATTTTTGTTGTTGAGTTGTTTTATCACTAGGAGTCCACTGTTTTCTTTTATTACTTCACAGGAGTTAATATCAAAGAAACTTTCAATGAATGCTCTTTTGTGATGGAACTGAAATGAACAGAAAAGATACATTTGCTGTGTGACAGTGAATACTGTCACATTTCTTATCTACACAATTCAGCATGAAATCAAGAACTGCCCACATCATGTATAACTAATCTAACAATTCTGCCCTTTTAACTGTTAGTTCACTACGTGCTGCATGTCTTGGCTGACTTTGAATTTTACACCAAGACTCGCCACTGCATCAGGAGGCTCTATAACCTGTTGGCTCTAGCAGACCAATTCCAGTGCTGAAGGTGTAGATGACTCCCATTCTTTTGAACACCAGGTGCCTGAATCCCACCTTACTCACAGTGCAACAGCAAAGCTAGGAACCCATAGAACATTTTCTACATAAAAGAGATGTCAGTCCTAAAGTTCTAGGCAGGGAATGACAGCATCACTCTCATGGTTAAAATTCAAGCTAGTTCTTAAAAGATGCACTTTTTGGTAGTTATGATCAAATCTAAGTAGTACTGGAATTAACATAACAAGCCTCAGAAATTCAAAAACACTGAGACGAGGAAAACATGCAGCGTAAAATCTGCCTTGTAACAATATTTAATCAAAATCAATATGTTCATGTCAATTTTTCACCAGTGCAGATTTAACCCTCTGTTAACATTGAGATGCTACAGCTTAAGCAGTGCTAAGTAGGAGCCTGCCTTTCCCACTTTGAAAGAGATAATCTCTATCCAGGTTGTACCATCATATGAATGGACCTGTGTAAACATTGACGCATCATTAATTGTAGGTGATGATTTTAGCCTTCTAATAGTCTTCTATAAAGCCAAGCAAAATAATGTCAGTCAGTGAAGTGAAACCTTTCTTTCATTTTCAAACCAAAGCCATTGTTTGTAAAACAAAATTTGCATGCATCACAGCAGTGGGAAAGTGCTTTTGAAAGGGTGAATTTTATCTGCTTGGAAAATATTTTTCCATGGAAAGCATTTTCTAGGTGATTTACAGTGCTTTTTCTTCAAAGCAGAACAAAATAAAAATGCTGAAGAGCTCATTATATTTCAAAGTAGACTTCTTGAAGATGGGAGAAGTAAGGGAAGAAATCAAATTTGATTCTAAAAAAAATTACAGGGAGACGTTAAAAAATTTCCAGCAAAAGTCTCAGTAGCAATAACAAACTACACTCTCATCTCAGCATAAGATTTGAGAGCAGGAGGAAGAAGGGTAATTTTATGCCCAGCTACCTAGATGGCTGTCATGGTCTAAAATACTCAGATCTCAAAGTACTCAGCTTTTAGTCACTCCTCATCACAAAACATCTGTTATTCATGATTCTGCCTCATGATTTAGAAGCCAAATGGCTAGTAGGAGATTTAAGTACAGCCACTTGGATCTGGCTGACTAAATTTGAAAATTACTTCTGAAATTATACGTGTTTCTTCTGAGACCATCCTTGTTAGAACTCACTCCTATAGACAGTCATCTGTTCTTCAGAAAATCTGAGTGATGTATAAAGAGTTTTGCAGAAGGTGGAAAACCCTTTTCCCTTAAGGTTTTAATCGAAAAGAGTAGTAAATTCTTGTTCCTAAAAAACCAAATTTTGAGTATTTGAAAATGCACAATGTAAAGGATGGCCAGCACCGTGGATGCTCCAGCAGGCTCTGATTGCTCTCAACCACCCTCTTCTTACAACCTCCTTCCCAATATCTCCTTCTCCCCATCTCTTTCTCCCTCCAGGGCTGCCCTGGCCACAGGAGCACACCTGATTGTTAACTTTATGCTTCTCTGCAAGTGGTCAAGAACTTTCTCTGGAGTTTGGCAGGGAGGGAGGTGGCACTGGCAGCATAATCCCAACACAGCCATGCTAAGCTCATCCCGAATCATGGCCCTACACTTACCACCTCACTGCCACTTTGAGTACTCCCTGCAGCCCCAGGAAATTCCTCTGGACTGCACGGGCTCCGTTCAGCAGCACTCCCTTCAGAGGCATGCTGTGACTCTGCCAGCACCTTGGAGAAGAGGAGGAAGGAAACTCTTAGACCACTGCATCAACTAACTCTCAGGAAAAGAGTTAATTGGTGACTTGTTGCACCCGTAAATAGCAGCCTATGAGAAGCTTCTCCGGGAGCATCAGCACTGTACTCCTGCTCCCTCGCGCGTCCTTTGTACTTTTTGTAAAATGTAAGACTTTAGAGAGGTTTTCAGAGGAATATTACACCGAAGGACAGTTGCAGGGTGGTCAGACTGTCCAGAGACTGCTGGTACACACCTTCTGACAAGAGCATTGTATAAAATAACCCTTAATAATTTCCAACTAACACTGTTCAGTAGGGTGGATGTGCACGTATGTTCTTCTCCAGCAAAACCTGCTCTGCACAAGTGACAAGGTTGCAAGGGACATTGACAGGCTGGAGAGGTGGGTCTGTGTGGGCATCAAGAATTTCAACAAGGCCAAGTACAAGTTTCTACACCTTGTAGAAGGTCAGGGCAATCCTAGACATGTCCACAGGTTGGGTGGAGAAGTGATTGGGAGCACTGAGGAGAAGGACTTGGGGTGTTGGTTGATGAAAAACTCAACGTGAACCAGCAGTGAGCGCTCACAGCCCAAAATGCCAAACAAATCTTGGGCTGCATCCAAGCCCCATGGCCAGCAGGTCAAGGAGGAGATTCTACTCCTCTGCTCTGCTGGGGAAGCTACATGCTGTGCTGTATCCAGGGCTGGGGTCCCCAAAATTTGAAGGGCATGAAACTGCTGGAGCAAGTCAAAGGAAGGCATGAAGTTAATAAGGATCAACTTCCAGGGTGAAAGTTTGGACTATTCAGCCTGGAGAGGAGAAGGTTTTGTAGAGACCTCAAAGAAGGTCCCAGTATCTGAAGGGGCCTACAGGGAAGCTGGAGATGGATCCAGGAACTGTAGCAATAGGACAGGGAGCAATGGCTTCAGATGGAAGAGGGGAAATTTAGGTTAGATATTAGGAAGAAATTCTTTGTTGTGCGTGTGGTGAGCTGCTGGAACAGGCTGTCCAGAGAAGCTGTGGCTGCCCCATCCCTGGAAGTGTTCAAGGCCAGTTTGCATGGGTGTCTAAGTAACCTAGTAGAAAGTGTCCCTGCCCATTTCAGGGCTTTGGGACTAGATGATCTTTGAGGTCCCTTCAACCCAAAGCATTCCATGATTTTATGATTCTGTTGTCTGACTGTAGATTTTTTACTCCATGGTCTCTCATCACAAAGAGATGGAAAGCAAGACTATTTTCCTATGTGCAAAATATACTGTCCCTGCTATTTATCTCCACTCTGCAAGAGGAAATACCAGGCAATGAGTTTTTTTTAGTGAGGAGAGATTTAAATCCATAGAAATGGCAGGGAGTGTGCCCAGTTATTTGGACCAAAAGGCAAGCTGCATGCTCAGGTGATGTAAATCACCATAGTTCTATTCAGGTTAAATATTCACTGCTCAGATCCACCAATCTGATCCAGAGAAGGGATAAGTTTCAGAACTGGTTATTATTCATTTGAAGTAAATTACTGGTTATCAATTCATGTGTATCTAACAGAAGACCGCATAATTTATTTTAATCTCATCGGCATAATAAATCTTAATCTCTCTGTATATGGATTTCTTTGTTGCAATGCTTTTCTTTTCTGCTGAAGCTGTAAAGTAATTGGAACAAGGATGTTTTTTTATAGCCTGGATATGCATATACCTACACGTACTTTGGCATTTTACGTATTTTTAAATCAAAAACTCTGATGTGAAAAATAAAAATATATTAGAATATATTAAAAGAGGTTCTGTCTTCCAGATGCAAGCTCAGGGTAAGGAACCTCTTCTGAGTACTGAGTTTATCCCAACCATGCATAACATCACTATTGTAGGACTTGGGAATACAGAGAAAATCAAATAGGTCCTCAAATGCTGTTCTTTTTGGCATTCATCCTGAAACTCAAAATACATTTTCCTCAAAAAATTGATCAAAATAGGAAAATATGAAATCAAAGGAATAGTCTCCTGAGATTACAATATGAATTAATAATGCTCTTATTGTATCAGTTGTCTGAGATGGCCTGATTTTTTATACCACCACTTCTTAAGACTGCTTTAACTAAGCAAACACCAGAAGATTCATTTACAGGATAGAAGAAAATTATTCATTAAAACATACGGGGGCGTTACTTATGAACTCTCCTAAAGTCAACAGTGATTACGAGCATCTGACATCAATTAGGAATGCAACATCATGCTGCCAATCTGAAACTTTAGTATCTAAAAGTGCATTTAGAAATAGCTTGACAGCATCTCTCTGTGTCAAACAACTTGATATATCAGTATGCCTTCTGGTTAGGAGCCAAAACTCATAGGTTGGAAGAATAATTCAATTTCATTGTCTAAGAACTGATGCTACTTAGTCATCTTCCCATGATTAGGTGAAAGAAAACCCAGCAGAATACAGCAGCTACAGTGGGTAGTAATGAATAGAAATTTAAACTCAGTGAAGTGTTTAGCAGTTAAACTGCAGTACAACCGTGGAGTAGAAGAACTTTCTGGAGTAAAGGAACTAGTACATAAGGAGATAAAAACCTTTGGGTTGCTTCCATTTGTTTCAGGTTTTGGGGTTTTGGGGTGTTTTTGCTATTGTTGGAGTTTATTTTGTTTGGGTTTATGTTTTTTTTTTTTTTTTTTTTTTTTTTTTTTTTTTGTCTGTCGTTGTTGTTTTGTTTTGTTTGACTTACTTTCACTCACACATTATTTAGGAAAGAGCAGGCTATCTTGAATTAACATTCAGAAAATCTGGGACGGTGAATACTTTTACCAGAAGCGCAAAATCCTGCACAACTGATCAGCACAAGCTGTTGCAGAAGACCAGAGCTCAGTGTGATAAAAAAAGTGTGCAGCAATGAGACCAGGATATTCTCTGTTCACTTCCTGTGCTATAATGAGTACTGGGTATCTCTCTCAGTTAGACAGAATAATTTTTGCTTCTATAAATAATAGTGTTTTCAGAATGGCTTTTTTCCTTTTTTTCATGAAGGATATTTGTCTTTCTGGACAGGAAAGAGATATGAAACTCATTCAACACCAAATATCCTATAAATATTATGTTAAGATTAGATATTGGGGAAAAAAAAAATGTCTTTTCTGAAAGGGTTGCTTGGCGCTGGAACCGTCCTCCCTGGGAAACAGTGGAATCCTTATCCCTGGAAGCGTTCAAAAGAGTGCTGATAGGGACATGGTTTAGCAGTGAACTTGGTGTCACTAAATTAATAGTTGGGCTTGATCTTAGTGGCCTTTTCCAACCTTATGCATTCTGTGATTGAAAGAATGAGAAATAGGAAAATTTGCAGAGAGCTTCACAAATGTTGCAAGACAGTCATGGCCATGCCCAAGACAAAAACATAGGGAAAGGTTCTAACAGGCTCCAACTAGAAGATGTGCCTGCTAACCAGTTTTTTTAGTCCTCCTGAAAAAAAAAACAACAAGGGCTACCAATTATATTTACAGAAAAACATTTTCTTGCAATGCATATAACCATAATCATTGCAAAGACACAGAAACCACATCAAGATTATTAGTCATTAAATGGATTAAAGAGATGTGTGTACAGTGAATAAAATTAAGTGTATGGAAAATGAAATACAATGTTAAACAGAACACTAATGCTGATTAGACTAAACTGTGTATAATGAAGAATGAAGAAAACACATGCTGAAAAGAAACATTAAGAACCTACAGAAATTCTAAAAAGGTAAAAGAGTTGAGAAAGACTATTTGTATAACTAAAGTGTGTCTGCACAATATGATGTGAAAAGGATTTACTGTTCTTTTTGTTGACATTGCTTAGGAAACTGGAACAAGGTTAGTGTGTTAGGGACAGATCTAGAAAATGCTGCCGGCTGAAACTTGTGTGTTTCTACATGAATGTTTCTACGGTTCTTTTAAAGATGTGCTTGGAAGCCACATCTGTGCCCGACGGAAAGATCTGCCCAGCATGCACTTCCCCTCTGCAGCTCCTACCTGAGTGTCAGGCAGCAATGCTGAAAGGAAATGGACTTCCCAAGACTTCAAAAGTTGAGGAGCAGAGCAAGGCGACATCTGCATTAATGCAGCTTCTGCATTTCATCACTGACTAAGTGGCGTTTCTCCAGTGAGTGTGTGCTCTTGATGAGGCCATACAGGAAACCATCATCTTTCTGACCACATTTTCATAATTGCCTTTAATTAAAATTTTTCCTTTCTGTGATACCTGCCATTCTGTGGGCAGAAGTTAGATAATGTTTTGTTCCCTCTTAGATTGAAACAAGAAGACAGATGAGGTCAACAGCAATATCGATTAATGTCAATTATTCAATATTTGCAATCTTGAACGTGCTAGATTACCAAGTGGTATTTCATGCCTGTAAGTGACTGTTTGTTTCAGTGACTACCAGGACCCCACCTAGGACATTGTTTAAAAGCTTTTTTATCAATGGAAAGCTAAAAATCATGAAATTAAAAATGGGTTGTTTTGACAAGTTTCTCAAACATAATGCCAATATATGCTTAATCATGAGCCTTTTATGTTTTCAGACATCTAAGATATTAAAGTTAGCTCTTTCAGTAGTTGTGAAAATTATTTTATAACTGGTTTTGGGATCATATTGTCTTTCAGAGGTACATTTGTACTCACTTACTTATCTCATCTGCCCTTTATTTTTTAAAATGCATTTTTATAGTTGTGAGAATTGAAGCTTCAAAATAAAATCTTTCCTCTACATAACAACAGATGAAAAGACCATTTATTTCCACTTATTGTTTATTCAGAAACAATCCAAATATTGATAATAGCTGAGATATGATGACAAATGAGATGAGAGAAAAATCACTCCCAGCTGACAGTTTTGAACTTTGCTAATTTTCAGCAGAGTTTATAGTATTGCTAATTAACATAATGGGATGGGTAAAGAGCACTCAAAAGTTACTTGTTTTCCATGGTGATGGCTGTAATATTCCCAATTCCTAGAATGACTAAAAACCTGGGTGAAAAGAGCAGTTGTAAGTGCATAAAGAGGAAGAAAGCAGAACTAAGGATCCTGAATTCAACCACGAGGCCAGGTTGCAGAAATGGGGATTGTTCAGCCTGGAGAACAGATAGATTAGGCATGACCTAATGGTGGCCTTCCACTGGTCTCTAAAAGGCGCCTACAGGAGAGATGCAGGGACACTGCTTAGATATAGGCAACAAGAGGCGCTAAAACGAAGATACGGGCTCGCCCGAGCTAAGCGCCGGTCCTTGGCTTCTTTCGGCAGGAGCCGCGCTCGGGCACACCGCGACCGGCACAGTGCTCTGCGACCGGCACAATGCTCTTTGCGTGAAGAAGCCGCTTCTTCACCTCCGGGGCGGAGGCGGCACCTTCCGAAGGCGAACAACCAAGCCGAGCCACACTGGGATTGTGTGCACAGCTTGCAAACTGATAGAAAACAGTACCTTACCACTCTCCTGCCATTCCATTCACTCTAATATTCGAATGCAAGCACTTTTGGACAACTGCCTTTTGCTTCGCTAGTGGTAGGTTACAAGATCTGCAGCACCTTTGCAGCTTCCTGGGTTTTGATTGTGGCAGCCACATGCTGCTCTCCGTCCTCCTCAGATCCACCACTTCAACCTGAGACAGGAAAGATCAAATTCTTGTGAAGTCTCTCAGCAATGTAACAGTTGATGTTATGAATGTTCCATTCTTCCACTTCTGAGGAATTCAATAGTTCATGCCTTGGTACCATTCAACTGCTTTCAAGCATCTAGACAAATTCAGCTGTGGTAACAGACAGCAACTTATCCCTGGGAAAAGTCTCCAATCCCATGTCAAGGAACATCAAAGAAAAACCCTATTCTAGCAAAACTGAGCAAAACGCTCAAATATGTACTGATCCAGAACTTCCTTAGGTAGGATAATGCACAGTTTGCTACTTCTGGGAAGGCTCGTGTCCCTTATCCCTTTTGCCGACACAGTCTGCCTGACACAATGGCAGGGATGAGATATCTGGGAATTCCAACCAGAAGGCCAAGTGCAGCCATTGATTCACTCCACTTTGGGATGGATAAAGCACAGTTCTGAAATAAGAGGGACAATTTTTTTCTCCTTATCCTTGCTTGTCTGGCCTCCATACAGTTGGACACCCTGCCAATGAGGTGAAACCTAACCCCAGTATTTCTGTCCAAATTTGTGCTTCTTTGTCTGTCATCAACTGCATGCTCTGTCTAAACCACATCTCTATAGAAATGTATTAGAAGAAAATTAGAAGAAGTTTTTTCTTTCCTTCACCCACATAAACTTTGAAAATTTTCTAAACCACATCAACTCTTCAAACCATTGGTATAAGATAATTGCTTAAAAGAAATCTTTGAGAAAAAGTAACCCTATTCTTTCCTTTAGCATTTTGTTGATTTTTTTCTATCACTCTCAGTTTACAACCTGAACCCAGGTAATCTGAGAAGCTTACTTATTAGTAGGAAAAATAGAAAACCTGTGGAAATTCAGGTTCTGAACCTTCTGGATGTCTCTGAAGAGGTTGATATGTGGGATGGTTCTTCCAAGGGCTCCAATAGGTGTACATCTGACTTCAAGTCCTGTAGCCACCTTATATCATAGGGGTGGTTGGGGTGGAATGCTTTGTATGGAGTTTTTTACAAATTCTAACAAAATTTTTGTGTGACCTGAAAGAAAACGAGAACTCTGCAAGAGAACAGCAGTGCTTAAGCCCAGAAAGTACAACTAAAATGTGTCTAACCTTTCAAAAGGTCTTTTGGGGGTAGAAGACAGATATTAATGACCTTAAAAGTAGATGTAGAAAGACTTGTCTTTTTGGAAAAACTTTGTGGAAACTGCCTAGTTAAAATAAATAAATAAATAAATAAATAAAAAAAAAAACCTCCCCAAAAACTCAAACAAAAAAAAAGAACCAAAGGAAAAGGACTTCATAGTATCTCCACGGGCACTCCTTATAATGTGGACATTCTCTGATTGCTGCTGGGTTGTTCACTGCAAGCAATATAGATTCTCCACTAGCTTTCACATAAAACAGTGTCAGGTAGTTTTGAAACTAAATCTGGAATGAATAAAAACGCTCTGTATACCCGCAACGATTAGGAAAATATCAAAACTCAGCTCAATAGTAGGTTAATGAGCTACAACAAATGTGATGAGTATTTACTTTTGTTTTTTCTTTGAATGTTGTGCAATTGTAAACCAGAACTAATTTAAAATAGGTACAAAACCCAGGAAAAAAAGTAGATAAAGAAATATCAGCAAAATTTTAAAATGAAGCTTTGCGAGCCTTGAGAATTGAAAAAGAGTTGTATTTCTAGAAAGATATCCTGTTTTCCTAAATTTGGATGTA
>JALJVW010001371.1:0-13245 GCA_024865655.1 Emberiza elegans
GCAGGGAAATGTATTGGCTGTGGTGCATGAGAGAATAGAGAAAGGCACTGGCCCAGGCAGCTGCTGCCATGTGGGCACAAGCTCTGCTGCCCAGGAGGGTCCCGTAGTGCAGTGGTTTGCAGATGGACACGTGGAAGCGGTCGACATGATGATGGTGGGAGGAAAACTCACTGAAATGAAAAAGATAAAGAAAAGATCTGAGCAGCACATCCAGTGTAGGAGATGTTCTGTGTCCCAGAGGGAATTGTGCATGGCTTTGGGAGCAGTGGTGCAGATGGAGCCCATGGGCTGAGGGCCAGGGTTGAGCAGGAAGAAGAACATGGGCGGTGCAGGTGGTGGCCGAGGCTGGTGGCGCATGATGATGAGGCTGCTGCCCAGGAGGGCAGCCAGGAGATGCTCCAGCAAGAGGCAGAAGTGCAGGAGTTGCAGTAGCCGCTGTTATTCCAATGCCAGCAGGAGGAAGTGCCTGATGGAGCTGCTGTTGGACATTTGCAGTGCCTTGGCATTGGTGTCTGTAAGAAAAGAAATCATGGAATTATTGGGTTTGGAGAGGACTTGAAATATCCCAGCACAGCCTGGGGGCACTTTCCCCCCACTGCCTGCCCAGGGCTCTGCTGCCTGGAGCTGTCCCTGCCAGCAGCTGCTTCCCTGTGCCCAGGGCTGGGCCCTGCCAGTGCTGCCAGAGCCCAGCCCAGCCCTGGGGGCTCAGCTCTGCCCTGCAGACCCCTCCCAGCTCTGGCACTGCCCAGAGGCAGCTCTGGCTCTGCAGGCTCTGATGGCAACGTCAGAGCAACCCTGAGGAGGCTGAAAAAGCAACACTGTGGCTGCCTCTAAGGGCCCTGATTCCTGTTCTGATTTCTTTCAGTGACTGGTTTATCTATAGCTAAGATATATTTTTTTTATTTTTCTCAACCTGAACTGAAACATGAATATATATATATTCAATTTCCATCCAGACAAGCCAGAGCAGTCGTTTACTAAAAAGCAGGATTTTCCCTTTTATGCAGTCCCTGCCTTTCTGTGCTCCCTGTATAATCTACTTGGAAATGTTCTGCAGTAAAATGCCATGCTGGGAGCAGCCCTGAACAATGCAGCATCCTCCCCACACAAGGAGAACAATCCCAAGCCCGACCAGCTGTCTCCTCCCACCCAGACCTTGTCCCCAGTGCTGGGAGCAGCTCCCAGGGCTGGCTGAGAGCTGTCCCTGGCAGGCAGCAGAGTCCCTGCCCCAGCACAGCGCCCTGGGCTGCAGGACCCTGCTCTGCAGGACAGTCCTGGGCACCCCTGGCTGCTCTGCACAAAAGACAATCACAGAATGTACTCACAGGCTCTGTAGGCATTGGGATGTTCCAGCTTTAGGAGATCACTCCAGGAGCTGCCGCTGCATTGTCCTGCAGCCAGAGGTTCCTGTGCCAAGGGCTGGCAGTGATTGTGCCCCAGGCACTTCTCAGCCCCTTCCCAGTCCTGACTGATTGAAGCTCTCTGTGCCTCTGTGCTGTGCCCGGGCTGGCTGCAGGCAGTGCCCCAGCCCTGCTGGGCTGGCAGAAGAGCTGCTCATCCAGAGAAATGTGCTTTTGAAGCTCTTCTTGGTTACCAGGAGCTGCCTCTGTGCCAGGAGCCCAGCCCAGCTCAGCAGCACAGACACAGCACCAGGACTTTAATGAGCCTCTGGGGCTTTGTGCTCAGGCCCTGAACATCAGTCCCTGAGAGGGAGCTGAAGAAACCTCTCCAGAACTCCAAGTCAGAATCCAACCCAAAGTTTCTTGACTTTTAATGGGTCCCACTGAGGGACATGACTGAGAAAGTGTCCCCAGGCCCCAGGCAGAGCAGAGAACTGCAGGCAGTGATGACAGGTGGGGACAAAGAGAAGCCAAGTCTTGGTGCCCTGGGGCACAGTAGGGTCTGTGCCACCAAGGGCTGGGAGGAGACACCTTGTCCTGAGGCCCTGGGGCCTCCTGGCACAGCCCCAGCCTGGCTGGGCACTGTCAGCCCCTTGTCCTGCCCTCAGCATCGCCCCCTAGCCCACATCCCAGTGGCCTCAAGGATCTGCTGGAAGGAGTCCCTGGGGAGCCTTGCTCAGGAATGGCCCTGGGGGCTCTTGAATGCTCCCTGCAGGGACTGCAGGTTTTCCAAAGGACTTTGGGTTTGGCTTTTGCCTTGGAGTCTCTGAGAGGTTTTGTACCAATGGCCTCCAATTATCTGCTGTAATTAGTCCCTGGAGAGGCTTTGTCAGTAACAACACTCAGTGGGGCTCATTAATACTTCAACTTACTTCAGTTATTTGAAGGTACTTGGTGTTTCCCTTTTGATACAGACTCTGTGTGAAGTTTGTGCAATCATGGCCCCAATTATCTGCTTTAATGAGTCCCTGGAGAGCTTTGTACTGGCACTCAGTGGGGCTCGTTAATACTTTGAGATATTCAAGGTTTTTAAGGTACTTTATGGATTTAAGATTACTTTTAGAAACTTTTAAGAATTTTCTTTCCCACACTGAGAATCTGAGAGTTTTTTGTGCCATCCTGGCCTCCAGTTCTCTCCTTCAAGGAGTCCATGAGGAGCCTGTGTTGGGTATCTTCCCTCTTTCTGTTTTACAACAAAGATGGAACTGAAAGGATTTTGTTGGAGAGGTTCATGCAACACATGCCCTCAGAGTCTACACAGCCATGCCCATGTGCCCAGAGTAAAAACTCTATCGCTGTTCTGCAAGGTGGCATGTCTGATGGTCTCCATGTCTGAGAGCAGGCCACTCAATGTGAGGGAGGTAGCATTGGTTTTCTTACTTAACAGGCACCCAAGATGGTCTAATTGTCCTAAAGCTTTAGCTGCAGCCACCCAAGGTAGTAAAATGGAGGCTGCTATTCTCTTGTTTTTACTCCAATAGATGACATTATTTTTGCAATCAGATTCAAAGTACCATGTAGATCTTTTTGCTCTGTTTCTCTGGCCATTAATAATTTTTGTGTTGCGTGCCAGCAAGATTAAGCCTCCCCAAGCTACAAGGCCCACCTTTGATGTGTGAAGGGACACCAGACCATGTTCTATCCCTGCAAATAAGAAACACACCCTGCAGCAACTGGAGTGGGTAGCTGCTGGACCAAGAAATTATGGAGGAGGTGTAATTACACCATCAGGTCTGGTTTTTGTACGTGGGATGGTATGGGAAGATGCCTTTCCTGATTGTTTCTTTTTTTCTTGTAATTTTGTGTCTTTCACACTCTTCCCATCTCAGATGGTAATAAAACCTTACACAAAAGTCCATTTTTACAGAGCTGAGAATTTCTACCTCCTGAGTTCGAGTGGTGCATGCAGGAGCTTCTGGGTCCAGTAGTCCCAGGCATCAACAGGTGTTGCCTTGACGAGGCGTGGTGGCCTGGTTCCGAGAATTCAGCACGGCAGCCCAAACCCATGGCTGCTCGGGCTAGTGACTTACGCTGACACCAACATGGCGGACGAGTCAAAGGCCTTTATTAGCTCATTTCATGGATTTTTATACTCTGGGGGGTCTTCCCTACGTCAGGGGGGGAGGACTTATAGGTGGGGAAACTACTGGGGTCAGTGGAAAAGTACTAGGACTGGTAGGAAGGTTGCTAGGACCGGGTGGGCTACATTCCTAGGTGATTCTTATCAGAAGGCTGGGCAAAGGTCGGGGGGGAAGGGGACACTTTCCCTGTCCCGTGACAGTCCCGTGATCTTCCGAACGCGACTGTCCCTGTTCTCCCACACTTCCCCCCTCTCTATCATAAAAGAACGAGGTAGTTATATACATATAGGCATTAAAATGAGGTATAAGGTTGTGATTTGATAAAGGAAATAGGGGTTTGGGAATCCTGAGTAGCTTTTTTCCCAGGCATGTTTAGCCTGGCTACAATCACAGAATTTGTTGCTGGCCTATGAACAGGATATTAGTCCGTTCCAAGCGGCTCTGAGCGAACGTAACTATCTTGTTCAGCAGGCACGGTCCAAAGGTGACAGCTAGAAGTAGCGTTGCCAGTGGACCTATTAGGGTAGAAATTAGGGTGGTTAGCCATGGTGATTTATTGAACCAGGACTCGAACCAGCCCTGTTGGGCTTCCCTGTCTTTTTGTCTCTGAGCCAGTCTGTTCCGGAGTTCTGCCATGGAGTCTCTGACAACTCCCGTGTAGTCTGCATAGAAGCAGCATTCCTCTTTCAAGGCGGCACACAGGCCTCCCTGCTGCATGAACAGGAGGTCTAACCCCGCCTGTTCTGCAGGACCACCTGGGAGAGAGAGGAGACCGACTTCTCCAGATAGGAGATGGATTTTTCAATCCTTTGAAGGTCTTCATCGATGGTCGACTGCAGCTGGGACAGTCCTTGGTGCTGAGTTGCTAGGGCTGAGATACCCGTGGCCGTTCCAGCTGCTCCTAGGCTGAGCAGCATTGCGATAGTTATACCGGTTATTACTTCTCTTTTTGTGGAGCGGCTGGGTTCCTCGAAAAGGCGATACACCTCTTCATCTGAGTGGTACAGGACCCTAGGAACAATCAGAACCTGGACACAAAAGTCGTTAGAATCATCAAATTTGGCAAAGGAACACACAGGGCTCACTCCCCGACTGGCTGGCAAACCCACATCCCAGATGGACGGGACCACCCACTTATTTTTCTTCCTGTCAGGCTTGACAACTTCGGTGCAGACATTGCCTCTCCGCTTTAGCTAGGGTAGCATTTCCAAAGCATCTGCCCGCCCCTGTGACCTGGC
Source organism: Emberiza elegans (assembly GCA_024865655.1). Classification (NCBI taxonomy): domain Eukaryota; kingdom Metazoa; phylum Chordata; class Aves; order Passeriformes; family Fringillidae; genus Emberiza; species Emberiza elegans. Next base: position 4,720 of record JALJVW010001371.1, read on the forward strand.
TCAGGGTGATTCCTTTGCGAGGCGATCCCACCTGCACTGGTGAGGGGCATTGGCTGTGGAATAACTGAAAGAAGTGTTTAGAGCGACTCCTTCATAGAAAGGAGGTTTGACATCATAACAAAGCCAGCAAGAATCAGTCAGGTTAGGGTTAGTTTCGTTCAGGGAAAGGAAGGTAGCTTCTAACATGCGAAGGATTGGGTCCGACTCTGATCCGGCCGGGCGGCCTATAGGAAAGGTTTCTGCTCGGTCGGTCGGGATGCCGGTGGCCTTTGTGGGTAGGGTTTTGGGGTAGCTTGTGTCTCTCCCTTTCTGCGTGTCTTTAATAACTTTGTTTGGCTCGATCGCTCGGGATGCTGACGGCTGGAGCCTGACAATTTGCACATTCACCCACTCTTTTGATTCCTGAAGGACTACTGTCCACGCTTTGCCTATGGCCCAGCTAGGGTGATTTGGCTGCAGAACTGTCATGTTATAGTGAGTGCACTTTTGGATTTTGGGGATTTTGTGACGGTTTCGATAGAAACTTCCGTGGAGGAAGACTGGTGAGTTACAGCCAGTGGGTGCCCATGCAAACTGTAAGAATTTGTCAGGCTCTTGTGGATCCCATCCAGGCCCTGACGGCCTGGCATCTGTAACAATGGTTTCACAGCCCCAGTGTCCGCAATGTCCCCACCCTGGGCGATTGCAGTAACTTTTTCCTGGGTTTGAGGCTGGACACCAATAGGATAAGTACATGTGTGTGGCGTGTGGGGAATGGGGGTCTACCTTTGGTTGTCCTGGAAACAGGTCGGTAGTGCGAAGCACGAAGGACGGGGTGTTCGGCGTGATGGTTTCTCTGAGCACTTTGTCACTACTAAGATGACGCATGACCCATCTGAATGGCTGGTGGGGATAGAGGTCTGGGCTGGCTTGCCCTCTGGCGACAAGGCCCAGCAGCAAAATCACACAGAAACACCGTTGATGCTCGGGTCTCACCCGTGCGGGTCTCTCGGGCGCTGTCTGGCGGTTCGGTGGTCTGTCACTTTCCTCTGGAACGGGGGCGTACGCGTTACGAGGACGCCCCATGAGCATGTCCTGAAAACAGAAACTCACAGTTCTCATTAGTCTCATCCTGCTCATTGTGGAGGTCAGGCTTAATCGACCTGAGTGGACACCACCTGATTTTGCCGTCTTTTTTGACAGCTGCATACCCTCGCCCCGTGAGCATCAGCCTCCAACCCTGTTCCCACTCGCCCATCTCATTTCTAATTGCAACTTGTGGGCCTTCCACTAACGTTCGAGTGGCCCAGTGCTTTTGAACAGGACTGTTCGTTTCCTCTCCCCTGGGGAACTGATTCAATGCTAGCAAGGCGGTTGCCAGCACACGTGCCTGGTCTCTCGGGGGAATGGAATTGGCAAAGCCCTCTGCCTTTGCCAACACTTCTAGCTTGGTTTTCAGGGTCTGATTTGCTCGCTCAACTATGGCCTGCCCCGTACTGTTATACGGGGTACCCTGCACTAAAATGATGCCCCATTTCGAGGCAAACTCTTGCACTGGTTTGGAGGTGAAATTGGGACCATTGTCGGTTTTGATCTGCTTGGGGATACCAAGCCATGCCATGGCTGTCAGCCAGTGGTGAATTGTGGCTTTAGAGTTAGTTTTGTGGTGCTGTGTGGCTATGATTGTCCCGCTGCAAGTGTCCACTGTCACTGCAAGCCATGCTCGGGGCTTCAGCAGCTGACACAGAGTGAAGTCTGACTGCCAGATCTCAGAAGGCTTGAGACCTCTCGGGTTGACCCCACTGGTCCACAGGGGTGACTTCTGGCAGTGAGGGCAGGTGGCCACTACATGTTTCGCATCCGCCGCCGAGATCCCACATCTCTTTGCCAGTGCTTTTGCTCCGATGTGGAGCGATTCGTGCAGTTGGCGGGCTTCCTGCAATGTCCAAACGCCTTTTTGCTGGGGCGTCTGCTTTGCCACAAATATCATTGAGATCTATCTGGACTCCCGCACCTGCTAAAACACAAACAAATCTACGTCCCCACAGGGACTAGACGATTATCTTAGAACCTTGGAAGTGAAGAATGGGTCTCAATATGAAAACGAAACATTGATCTGTTCTGTTCCAGTTTCTACGCAATACTGCATAGGGAAGTACAAGGTGACAACAATTAAAAATCAATCAAATAATACACACAACTAATAACACATTTAAAATCAACTATTACAACACTGAACTGTCATCCCAGAGTCTGCGATAGCTGATGAACCTTGAAACAACAGAGAACTGGAGAACTCATGTCCGGATTCATGTTTCTCCAAACTCTCTTTGAAAACAGATTCAGCTATCATACATTGTCAAATCGTCAAGCCAAAAGGACTTGAATACTTTTTGATGCAGAAAACATCTGGGCTAATTTTGAATCATTCCATTCAATTAGAGCTAGAATTTGGCCAGAATTCGAACTCTAATTAATGGATTACTCAATACATTTTCAAAACAAGACTCTTAAAAACAGCAATTGTAAATAGGAAACCTTAGGACTAAAGATCAATCAAACCATTGAATAATTGAATCCTTCCAAAACTTCTGTCAGGACAGAAATTCTTCAAACACAGCAAACTTCTTGAATTCTCGGCTGCAATACTCTATAATAACTGAAGAAACAATATCTGAAGAAAACCACGAAACTGGTAACCTGGATTTAAAAGAAACTTCAAAAACATGAGTAGTTAAGACGCTAAAAGACACGATTCTGGAGAGACACGTGTCTTGTAGATGATCACACAAAGAGATAGTGAAACACATGAAGGCTGCCTGTAAATATTACAATACCTTGATAATAATTCTTACTATAAATTCTGAGAATTCTCATTATATAATCAACTTATCAACAGAAAGTGTCTGAGGGGGTTATGACAACCTTTTCAAACTACTCATATAGCATTAATAACAATCCTTATTTATCCGTACTACCTATAAAATCCAAAAATAACAAGGGTTACAAACTCAATACCAACAAAACTCTGAACCATTGAAGGATCAGCTGATGACTCCACAGATAAGATCTGATTGATATTTCTCAAATGCTCTGTCATCAGAGGCATTTCAGGTAGTTGAATCGTTACTAATACTTCTATCTTTATATGGCAGTTTCTCTCCCTGAGAGGCATTTTTCACAACAGAAGATTTACATCTACATTGTATTTGGAATAACATTGATTTGCACTGCTTTCCCTTATTTCTGTATCTTGGGCAAAAGCCTGCCGCTTTCTCACTTAATGTGTCTGTGCCACGTCTGCGCATTGGGGAGAAACCCTCCCCGCTCCGCCTGCTGGGTTTGTGCGTCATCACCGGGCGCCTGCTGCGCTCCGTGGCGGTGGCAGGGACGCTGCAGTCATCCCGTCCCGGCTGCCTCAGTCCTGCCAGTAGCGGCTGCCCGTCTTGGCGTTCCCGGGTGCCGCTGCTGCCCTAAAGACACCAAAGTTCGCGGGTTGTGCCCCACTGAGGGTTGGTATAGGTGGGCCGTCTTGCATTCGCGGTGGGAGGAGGCTGAACATGGCCCGTGTGCCCCCTCCCCTTCCCGTTTAAAGATTTGTTCGGTTTTGCTTGAAACCGCCTAAATTCAGTTGTTTCTGCTTCCGAGTCCCAGCCGCACTCGGCGGACTCCTGGAAGGAGGCTGTCGGCGGAAGTTACGGAGAATCAGAATGCCACGACTGCCGACAAACTTCGGTCTGTCGCTCTTTTGCCGGGTCGATCCGCCCCTCCCTTGAGGCGGTGCCGTTCCCGCCCCTGGGTTTGCCCTGCCTCCCGTGGGGGATTTCTCCGTATATGGTGGCAGCGGTGGGCGTGGATCTCGGCGGGGAACACCCTCCTAGCCCCAAATGGTAGGGGAGCAGCAAGGTTTTCATTTCGGGCTGTACCTTGGCTGGCCGTTTCCCCTCGGCCAGCGCCATGCCTCTCTCCCATATTTTGCGGCTGCCACGCCTGACTGATATTTGACTTCCATTCGGGTGGCTGCTTGAGGGGGAGGGGCTCTGGCGGGGCCAGCGCTGCCGTAATGCTACCGGCCACTCTGGGGGCTTTGGGGAGGGGACAAAACAGCCTGAGCGCATTTGCCCCCCGAGAACTCGCTCTCCCGGCCTATGGTCAGGCTACTGCGGGCTCTTCCCGCCGAATGGCCGCGCCCCTCCGTCTCCCTTCAGCACCATCCTGAAGACATGGAGAGGATGAATGGGTAGCTCAGGGCAAAAATCAACCACCAGCCGCCCCCTGGGACTGTTCAGCGTCTCGGGCGGCGTCCGTTTGCTCGCCCTAGAAGGACTGCCCGCTGTCCACAAGCGCCCGTCGTAAGCTGAGGGTTCAAGCCGCGGGTGAGAGCGGTTTCTGCCGGGGTGGAGGGGGCTTGGGCTCCGCGGAGGGGTTGGGGGGTGCCCTGGGGGCTCCGGGGGGTGGGAGATCACGTCCGGGGAGGGATGGGGCGCGCCTGGTTCCCGCATGCTCCCACCTCCGACTGGGTCGTCCTCGGGGAGGGACAGCCTGCCCGCCTCCCCACCCTGCTCCAGGGACGGGAAATAAGCGATTTGTACTGTTTTCCATGTCTCATCCTCCATTGCCCTGCGAAGGGCGTGTTCCACTCTCTCCCATGCCTTCAAGGTCTTTGCACTGCCCGTGGACTTAGTACTCTCTGCCAGGGCGGCCGTGCGCCTTCTCCAAATATCCGAATCTAATATTTCTACTGGACGATTAATAACTCTCAACTGCAGGAGTCTCGCGATAGCGAGATTAAAATTCCTGAGTTCGCATTTTATCCCATAAAATTCCTGTAAATAACATACAACCTTAGCGCAGGCGTCCATGGTCCAACGCTGGTTACTGGGGCGTCCCCCTGCGCGTCCAGACGGGCCTGCCGCTGGAGCCGCTGATCTCCGACCAGGCGAATCCCGAAGCCCTGGCTCTATCCCGGGTTTTGGCACCACCTTTGTTGCCTTGACAAGGCGTGGTGGCCTGGTTCCGAGAATTCAGCACGGCAGCCCAAACCCAGGGCTGCTCGGGCCAGTGACTTACGCTGACACCAACATGGCGGACGAGTCAAAGGCCTTTATTAGCTCATTTCATGGATTTTTATACTCTGGGGGGTCTTCCCTACGTCAGGGGGGGAGGACTTATAGGTGGGGAAACTACTGGGGTCAGTGGAAAAGTACTAGGACTGGTAGGAAGGTTGCTAGGACCGGGTGGGCTACATTCCTAGGTGATTCTTATCAGAAGGCTGGGCAAAGGTCGGGGGGGAAGGGGACACTTTCCCTGTCCCATGATCTTCCGAACGCGACTGTCCCTGTTCTCCCACAAACAGGGTTGCACTTCCATTTGCCATCAGGATTGTCACCTCACATACTGCAGATGGCATCCTCAGTTATTGGCCAGACATCTATAGGCAACCCCACTAGGCAGGTGGAGAAGGGGTTGTCAGGGCTAGCGACAGACAGGCACAGGGTGTCTTGTTTCATGGCTTTTGCTTGAGTTATCCATACGTTGTGCTTTGTGGTTTTGAAGGCTACACATCCGCTCTCGAGGAGCATGGTTGCAAACAGGCTGAGGAATGTGAGTAGAAGCTTCTTATGTGTCATCTTCAAAAGAATTGTCTAGTCCAGGTGCTAGAGTCACTGTCTGGTGGGTTTTGTCTTGGTGTGGACTTGGGGGTTCCTTTGGAGAATCCACACTCAGTGGCTGCAGGTAGGGGTTGATGTTCTTAGCTGGGATCCACTGAGGTCCTTTATCACAAATGGTCTCGTTGTGACCATTCAGTCTTCAGATCCTTTGCTTTTAATGAGTTTTGCACTTGGGAGACTGTCACTGTCACCTCTGATCCCAGACAATGTTCCTGCAGTAGCTGTGAGCGCCCAGTTAGGAGGCCACTTGAAACATGAGATGACTGTTACATCTGCTCCTGTGTCCACAAGCCTTGTGAAAACAATCTTTTCATTGTTAAGTTCCAGAGTGCAGGTGATTTTTGGTCAATTGCAATTTGTCACATCACTAGTGAAGTGTCATCGGCATCCTGTTCAGGGAGTAATATGGCTTGGGCAATTGTTAGTCCTTGGGGTATAAAACAAGGTGGGTCAGGGGACAGGGCCAGCACTGTAATTTCTTATTGTGAGATCACTGATAGTACAGATGGCAATATGAAAAATTCTTCAGTCCTCGATTGGCAGTTTCCTAAGATTAATAGTGGGCTGGTCATTGGGCCCCAGCTGTCCTGTTGATATTACATGGACAAAATAGTCAGTTAAAACAACAGATTCCACACTCACCAACTCCAATTTTGCCCCTGGTGGCAAGATGGTTGGCAACTGGGAGATGAGGTGTTGGAGTTTGGCACCATGTGGTCTGTAATGGGTGTTTGCTTTTCTTGACCTTTAGCGATTATAGGCATTGTTGGCTTGAATATTTGTGTCATAGCTTGAGGCCACCTCGCACTCTGGTCGTAGTTTTTTTGACAGCTGCTTGGTGTAGTTACCTTTTGAGAAATTCCACCTCATTTGATGTTGATTATCCATTAGGGACCGGTGTCTTGGTTTGAAAAGACAGGTGTCTGCTAAGGAAGGCAGGAGCCTCCCCTGAACTGGGAAATGTAAACCCCCTCCCTCTGAATTGTTATAATTTTGAAATTAAGGGGGGCTCTCAGCCAAAGCTATGGGAGCAGGAATAATAGTTCTTTATAAGGGAAGAAAATTAAACAAATAAACAATGCAGTAATACAAAACAACACTGACAGAGTCAGAATATGACCTGACACCCTGTTGGTCAGGGTGTTGGTAACAGTCCAATTGAAATGGTGGCTGCAGTCCTCCTGGAGTGGCAGATGTGGTTCTGTTGAAGCAGTGATCATGTAGAAGGATGAAGTCTTCCTCTGGAAAGCCCCAGTGGAAAAGGCAGCTGCACCTCTGTGAATCCAATGGAAAAGGCTTTCCTGATGTCCCAAAATCTCAGATTATATCCTTTTAGGAATGCTTGGCTTCTCCCTCTGGGTGGAGCATCTCAAAATGGGATGATGTAATTTTATCAGTCATGCAGTGACATTCAATAGCCCATTAACAGCAGATGTCTCCCCAGAGGGAGGATTGGTTTGTGGAAGAGGTAAAGAGAACTGCCCAATTAACAGAAGGTAACTGCCACCCCTCTAACAGATGGCAAATAGAACACACACATTACCTTGCAATCTAGATATTATCTACCCCTTATTCTATCTGCATCACAATGAAACCTTACACACAGTTCTCACTTATGACTGGGTTTCCCTGTGGTATACAATGGATTTCTCCATCTTTCTGCATTACCCACCAAGTGTAACCAGGTCCTTGAAAAAAAAAACAATCCCACAGATGGGTTTGTCTTTGCCTGAGGTGGAATTAATCTAAAACATCTTTCCTAAAATACTTTTCATATGTACCACGGGGACTTTATCTCCATCCACTGTGTGCAGGGGTTCTGGACAGGACTGGGCAGGACCAGCTCAGTTGATGAACCCTCAAGTGATGACCATCCAGGTGGCTTTTGCTAAGTTCACTTCCCAATATCTAAAAGCTCCCCCACCAAGTGCCTTTAGGGTAGTCTTAAGTAATCCATTGCAGCATTCAACTTTCCCAGCAGCTGGTGCATGATAGGGGATATGATAGATCCATTTCAATACCATGTTCCCTGGCCCAGGTGTTGATAAGGCTGTTCTTGAAATGGGTCCCATTGTACTGGTTTAATGGAAGAAATAAAGAAAACTGCCCAATTAACAAGAAGTAACTACCCCTCTAACAGATGTGACAGAACACATGTTACCTTGCAATCTAGACATTATCTACCCATATTCTATCTGCATCTGCATCTGTGGAAACCTTACACAGTTCTCACTTGACTGGGTTTCCTGGTATACAATGGATTCTTCATCTTTCTGCGTACCCACTAGGGTATAACCCAGTTCCTTGAAAAAAAAGCCCACAGATGGAACTGTCTTACCTGAGGTGGAATTAATCTAAACATCTTTCCTAAAATACTTTTCATATGTACCACGGGGACTTTATCTCCATCCGACTGTGTGCAGGGTTTCTGGGGCAGGACTGGGCAGGACAAAGCTCAGTTGAGGAACCCTCAGTGATGACCATCCAGGTGGCTTTTGCTGAGTTCATTTCCCAATTTCTCGCTCCCCACCGTGCCTTCAGGGTAGTCTTAAGAACTCATTGCAGCATTCAACTTTTCCAGCAGCTGGTGCATGATGGGGGATATGATAGATCCATTCAATACCACGTTCCCTAGCCCAGGTGTTGATAAGGCTGTTCTTGAAATGGGTCCCATTGTCTGACTCAGTTCTCTCAGAAATTTTCATACCTCCAAAGGACTTATACTAGGAGGCCCAGGATGGTGTTCTGGGCAGCAGTGTGAGCACAAGGTAGGTCTCCAACCATCCAGTGGTGGCTTCCACCATGGTCAGCACGTAGCGCTTGCCCTGGCGTGTCTGGGGCAGTGTGATGTAGTCAATCTGCCAGGCCTCCCCAT